>BQNB010015968.1:0-14232 GCA_026074375.1 Tanacetum coccineum
CTCTCATGACTTGTGCAATGGTATTATAAAGTAACGCTCCCGGAAACACATTCCGCTGCGACCCAATTTTGGGGGTGTTACAATTCCCATCATTGAGATATCAGCCGATCAACACAGCCCTAAATTCTGCCCTAATCTAAATCAAGTTTTAACGCGATCTAAACCCTAACGAATACACCCATATGATTCTAGTTAAACCCTAATTATTGCAATATGATTAAACATCATTAATTTACATATTTTCTAAAACCCTAATTCCATCATAATAATTATTACATGATTAAGGATTAATAATTAACAAAAGACTAATTAAAACATACCTAAACCTTGATTCCTCTTCACAAGAACAAAACCCTAAAAAAAATTCTTTTCTTCTTGTGGTTGACCAAACCTTCAATAGGGAGGAGGAAATTTCATTTTTGAGTTCTTTTATTTTATATATATAGTGTAGATAATTTCCTAATTAGAGTTGTAGTAAGATTGGGCTTTATTTTATTTTTATTTTTTCCTAGCCGGTCTACACCCTATTTATATATATTTTTTATTTTTATTTATTTATTTATTTATTACATAATTACTAACATTACCCTAAGTTTTTATAAAAATCTAAGCTTATTTGCGCATACCTTTTTGCGTAAACGCAATTTACTAGACTTTTAAAATAAATAACTTTTCATTTTCATTAAACCTAACTTTCCAAAAAAATAGAAATTTACATTTCTTTCTTATTCTAACTATTAAAACCCATAAAATTCTAATATTACTAACACATAATTACATATACATAATAATACATACACGATAAATCATGAAAAACGTTTAAATCATCAAAATCATTTCTTTGTCACCAAAAGTGAACGAAAGGAATTCAACCAAATTCTCCACCATTCCAATCTCATTTAGATGATCACACTCTATAGATTGATTACTAATTCCCACATAAACACATATAAACACACATAAACACATACAATCACATACACCATACCTTGCAACAGATACATAAGTCAACACTAACAGTTTGACTAACCTGCTCAAGTCATGGTTGTCACACATGTGGCCGGTTGGGCCTTGGCTTCCATGGGCTTTGGCCAAACTAGCTTACTAATGTTCCAAATATTAACTATACCTACGAGCTATGTATTTTATAAGTGACCGAGTCTTTTCTTGATTTCTAACACATGAGTAGTAGACAAAAATGGTCTTCCAAGGATCAATGGAATTTTGATATCCTTGGGCATATCTAAAACAATAAAGTCTATGAGAAAGACAAATTTACCAATTCGGACTAACACATTTTCTGCTATACCCTTAGGACGTTTCACAGTTTTATCAGCCAATTTAATGATTAATTTAGTAGGAGCTAATTTACCTAAACCTAAATTGGTAAAGGTTGAATAAGGCATAACACTAATGCTAGCTCTTAAGTCAGCTAAGGCTTTATCAAAACACATATTATTTATACTGCAAGGTAAAGTAAAACTTATTAGGTCTTTTTCTTTTGGAGGTAGACCATCTTTAAGGATTGCTGAGCAATGCACTTTCATTGTTGCTTTGATATCCTCTTCGATCCTTGACTTTTCCTTAAACAATCTCCTTAAGCTTGTAGCAGACTCTGTTGAATTGACTTTCAACTTCTTTAATTCCTTCAACACATCCTTTTCATCATAACTATTTTCTTTCAAACGAACCGGAAAAGGAATACGCCCTCGGCTAAGCTCGATCAATGGCATCTTGTCATCCTCCTTAAGTGTTTCAGCTTCTTCAGTAGTAGTGATTGACTTGACATGATCTATTGGGTTTGTTTCAGTTGAACTAGGAAGACTTACAGATCCCCTTTCTTGAAGTACCTTGCTCATTTGCCCAATTTGAATTTCTATTGCTTTGATTAAAGCTCCTTGATTTCTAATTACAACATTCGTTGAAGCTTGAATTTCCTTAATAAAAGAAGAGTGTTCATCATGTCTTTTTGCAGATTCAGCCATGAAGTTGTTCAATGATTCTTCCATCGTCTGTCTCCTTTCTTGATATAAGGTATTTCCATTATCCCTTTGGTAGAATCCTGGAGCAGCTGCTCTATACCTTCTTGGTTGTGGGAATGGTACTCCAAACTAAGTGTACTATGCCTCTTCAAGTGTCTTTCCTTCCTTATTTAATGGACAATCCTTAGTGTAATGTTGTCCATTTAATCATTCACACCTTACTTGATTGTTTAGTTGAGCTTGAATAACAGCTAATCCATCAGAAGTATTACTACTTTTACTTCTAGTAGATGTTCCATCATGCCATTTTTAAGAATAATCGGCCATTTCTTAGATGGCTTTCTTAGCATCAGCTACACTCATTTTAGGCACACCTCCCTTAGAATCAAGAATCTGTCTAGTGGGCATATCTAGTCCTTTATAAAATAAAATCACTTCCTGCATGCTGGTTAAGTAATGTTAAGGACATCTTAATAAAAGTTCCTTGAATCGTTCCTAATCCTGGTAAAGTGTTTCATCCGGCTCTTGCTAAAAATTATTGATTTCCTCCATCTTTTTAGTAGTATGAGAAGGTGGACAGTATTTTCTCAAAAAATTTCCCTTAAGAATTTCCTAAGTAGTAATTGAATTAGCAGGTTCATTCCTTAACCATCTACTTGCAGCTCCAGTAAGTGTGATAGGGAAAACACGAAGCATAAGTTGATCTTGAGTCACATCTGGGGTAGTAAATAAATCAACTATCACAAGAACTATTTCAATGTGCTCATTTGCATCCTCATTTTCCGATCCACTGAAAGTATGGTCACGCAACTCTTTTATAAATTGACCTTTGAATTCAAACTTAGCATCCTTAACAAATTTTGGCCTAGTAACGCCCAAGCCATAATCCTCTTAGGTTTTCATCATGTACTCCTCCATAGTTGGTTCTGTCATGATTTCTGTGATTTCTTCTTCAAACTTCCTTTCGTGATCATAAAATAACTTAAATTCCGGTGAACTTGAATGATCAAAACTAGTCGTCTTGGAAAGCTCTCTTAACGAATATAACACTTGCTCAATTTCGTTGTAAGGTTCAACGAGCTCTTTGTTTGAACTCTTGGTCATGCACTACCTGAAAAAAAGTGTTAAGAATCAGTAAGGACAGGTCGGAAGAAAGAGAATACAGAAAACTAACCATGAAAACGGAATACAAAAAATTAAAGCAGTTGCTGTATCAGACGATCGATACGTCGTATTGATATTTGATGTCGAATATGCTGTATTGATTTTGAAAAGTGGATACGCTGTATTCAAGGGGATGAATACGCCGTATTGGGTATTCAAACAGAAGGTAAACAACAGGTATCAAAGATACAGAAAAACAAATAGAAACACAACAACACTTAACAATTAAAATACAGAATAAAAACTAAACTAAAAACACAAAACCTAATCTAAAATACCAATAAACAAGTATTAAACAAATTTCACTCCCTAGCAGCGGCGCCAAATTTTTTTGTAACATTTCACATTTTCAGGTCATTTACGACTTCAATTATTCAATTATTTATTTTTAGGCTTTTGCGCGTTTACTTTTAATTTTTACCGTTAAGCTAAATCGCGTAAACTAAAAATGAGCATTCAACGTAAACGGGCATCAAACAACTAAATGTTTACGTCAAGTAAGTGTTATAAAGTTATTAGGATGATAATTTATAACTTTACGCTTTTTATTTTTATTGGTTACGTAAAACGTTTACGTAACGCAATAAAACTACACTTTTGCATGCATGGCAAACCATAAACCCACCTACACTTCAACAAATACCCACAATACTCAAAAATCTCATAAAACCTTGCCTAATTCAGCCCCTAGACGAAATTTGTGCATATACAACACCTATACTTGAAATTAAATCCCTACACCTCCACTAACATGTATAAACAACAATTTCCTTTATCCTTTGGATCAAAAACCATAAACTAGCATCACTTTGGTCTTCCCTTTTCTTTCTTGTGACCGGATAGAGTGAAGGCAAAGGGGGGGACAAGAAGCAAGCATGTAAGACATGTCATTTCATTCTTACACAAAGTATGATCCAACCAAACATGTCTCCTAAGTCTAGCTTGTACTTAATTCCTTAAAAACTCATTTTGTTCCCTCTTTTGAACCATAAACCGAAATCAGCCCTTAGGAACACAAAACCATATGTTGGTTTTGCTAAAATGGTATTCTTACATGCTTTAGCTATAAATAGTGGTCATAAAGTGGAAGTAAACACATTATCATTTCTCAAAGCAAAAACAAAACACAAACACTCTCCTTGAAGCACTCTAACCCACGGCTTGGGTTTTTCACCAACAAAACTTTTATAGTTTTCATTTTTCAAGGGTTACAAGCATACAAGGGTTATTATTAAACATATATAAGGTGTCTTGGAAGCTTGGTTTGGGTTATACAAGGGTTTATACAAGGAAGGTTTCAAATTAGGGTTTTTAAGAAAATTAGGGTTTTCTAAACCTAATTTTCTAATTAGGGTTTCTTGGTTGGGTTTGATCTTGTTCATCATTCATCCTACATTCATCTAAGGTTTACCTAAGACCCTAATCTTTTCAATACTTTCATTTCATGTATTATATAATTGTGTATAGTTAAATCATCACCTAGGTTTTCTTATTAAAGTTTATAAGATAAAATCATATGTATACATACACGAATTTATTTTATGTATGGTTAAGATGATGTTTTAAATATGTTAATATGTTTAAAACAAGGATTTACAAGTAATGGATAGTTTATATAATTATTTGTCAAGTATTGATTATTTATTTATTTATAAAGTTTAGATAAGTAAATAAATATGTTGGACAATTTTCTTGGACAATATGGACCTATTATGATGGATACAATGTAGAGTACTTAAATTATATACCATGTATGTCAATTTATAAATTAGAAGACTTGTGATAATTTTATAAAGTTTAAAAGTGTATAAAATGAGTTAATTAATCTTTTATATGCTACTGTTCATTCGAACTAATTGACACTTTATTTTATGTTTTATAAAAATAATACAACTCATAAGGATCATAAGCGTATAAGAAACTTGAAAATCCGATAAATAACGAAGGAGTTATGATTTTTACGAGATTATACGTATAAAAGTGTTTTTATAAAACTAAGTTTATAAAAACTATAGGATTTCGAATCTGAGATATTTCTTTTATATTTTTCTGTAAAAGTAGACATTGTAAGGATTCTAAAAAGGTAAGAAACTTGAAAACCCAATGGATAATGAACTAGTTATGACTTTTTCATGTTTATGTAATAAAATAAACAAAAGTGACTTTATAAAAGTAATTTTATAAAAACTAAATTTTTACAGAAACATACAGTGGACATGGACCATGTTAGATGATAGAAAATTTAATTATGAAGCCATGGACATAAGAATCACTAGAAACCGAATTAAAACGAATAAGATACAATAAATATACGATTTCAACAATTATAAAATTTATAAAAAGTATTTTTATAAATCTACACTTACTGTTACTGTTCATAACAGTAAATATGAATATAATAAATGTAATATTTGATTATATTTTTCAAATACGAATCCATACATGTAAAGAATGATGAAAACGGGGTTAAAACGAATAAGTAACGACTCTTTTAAGTTACAACGATTAATTATATAAAAGTAGTTTTATATAATTTATAAAATATTATTAAAGTTACTGTTCATCAGTGATTATAATATTACAATATGATATTTGACTAGAACATTAAAAAACGAAGCCACGGATATAAATAACATATTTAAAACGAGAGAGAAATGACGTTTTTACTAAAGTGATATTTATAACGTTTTTAAATATTATTTTCTCAAATAATTAAAGCATTTATATAATGGAGTTATATAAATAAGACATCAAGTATTTTTGGCAAATAACGAATTGTTGGACAAGTATACCATTTTTACAAACACGAATACATGAACATTTATTTTACAAGTACAAATTAAATTGTTTAATTTTATAAATTAAACAAACACTTTTAGGTGGTGATGTAACTATATAGAATTATATGTGGTATTAGTTATTCAAAGTACATGGTACTTATACGACCTATATTTAATTAGGTTGCACTCAGATTTCGCTTGTCGATTCATTCACTTGATTTATTTCATTCACTTCCTTTACCGAGGTGAGTTCATAGCCTTATGTTTTACTATATCAATGATTTATAACTTTTGGGATGAGAAACATGCATTGTTTTATGATTGGACGCAAGTGTACATTTTTACATGATTACGTGTTTGCCTAAGTAGCGATAACCCTATGAGCCCATTATCATGAACTGTCAATTACTTTGTGTGAGCGCGAATGTTATAAATAGATCTATTTAGAATTGACATCCCCGTTCGGGTGAGTAGCGCTCACTGTGCCGGGTTACCGGACAACGGACGTATACCATGTCGGATTTAGGATGTTGCGGGTTAGAACATCATCACGGGCAGTGTTGGCAATTTATATTGCAATTCATACATGTCGAGCTTCAGTGTCATGAGCTTAGGGAAACGTAATTACATTTTGTAATGTTTGCATCTGTTGCATCATCACGGGGAACATCTTGCGGTCCTACATTACATTTTACATAAACCTATGAATTCACCAACTTTATGTTGACGTTTTAAAGCATGTTTTCTCAGGTCAATGAGGCACGAGGTACTAAGGATACATTGGGGATACTCTTTTGGGGAGTCATGCATAAAAGATTTGGAGTCATTACATCTTGGGATATTTGTTATGATCTAAAATGTTGTTGTTTCAATGTTGAACAATTTAAGCCGTTGTGCTTTGTATTAAACAATTTCAATAAATCCAATGTATCGTATTTCAAATGACTCTTTTAGGGGTCGTTCTCGTATCTTGTGCTATTGATCTATGAAGTAACGCACCCGGACACATTATTCCGCTGCGACCCAATTTGGGGATGTTATAGTGGGGGTTTGTTGTGGTTTGTTGTTGGTTAAAGTTGTAACTATGTGGTTATTGTGGAGACGATTTGGAGCAACATTTTTGTAGTTGCCTGTTGATGGGTAGATGTTGAAATCTTGTTGTATTTTGTTCTTTCTTGAGTTTCTTGGCTATTTGTTGTTGGGACTTGGTTGATGATGCAAAACCTGAGACCATGCGAAAGCTAAAATATAAATTTAGAAGAAACAAACCTTTCGGTTAAAGTTTTGCTGGTAGGATGACACGATTGTTTCAGAGTTAATGACAGATTTCTTCCATGTGGTGGATTTTCATGTATAAATGTTTTAGATGTATGTGATATTTGTGTGGATTTATATGATAGATGCGGTTACTCATTTTTAATAGTGCAATATTTAAGGCATGATTGTAAGAAGTATAATTTTTGAATTTTAGCTGTTACGATTTGAAATGGGGGTTACAATGGGCTGAATTAAAAGTTGGTTGTTAAAATGTGCAAGGTGTGAATGCTAGGAGTTACAATGTGCAAGGGTTGGGAGGCTGTTTTGTGGGAATTTTTGAATAAGCCTAAAATCAAAAGTTGATAACATTCGACCAGGATTATTCAACCTCGCATAAACACATTCAAAACGCAAATTTAGACTTCTAAACCAATTAAATTTTTTAGTGCAAAAACTTTGAACGGGCCCATTGGGAGCCCGAAGTTGCTGATCAATCTGTCAATTCTAAAGAAGTTCACACCTAAATGAAGCAAGATGTGTGGACTTTGTTTGTATGAAAAGAAGGTACAATTAACAGCAAATCCCGTATAATTTCCCACAATAACGTGAATGTTGTCATTAGATCAAGAATCACTTATGAAGAAGTCTTTTCTGTTCAAAAAATCTCCAATGGAGGCATCACATGAGCAGGACTACTGACATTTGAATCATATATTTAGGTCATATTATATAAGATTATACCTATAATTGAAATCGGTTAAACTGAGTGAAAGTCACCAAAGTGAATTTCTAATATTATATACAGAACTTTCTAAAGATGTGGGATGTACCACTTAACCTGAAAAAATGAGCGCCCATAACTGGGTCTTGATACCTTGGTTTCTCACCCACGAAATTCAGGTCAATGGTAGACATGTACGTTGCCGATAAGCAATAAGGCGGACACACCTTCTTAATCTCACTGAATATTTATGGCTTAAAGTGCATATATATATACATATATATACACATATATATATATATATATATATATATATATATATATATATATATATATATATATATATGTATATATATATATGTATATATATATGTATATATATATATATATATATATGTATATATATATATATATATATATATATATATATATATATATGTTGTGTTTTTATGTATATGTATGTATATATACTTTATATATATATATATATGTGTGTGTGTGTGTGTGTGCATATATATATTCACCCACCTATTATATATATATTTAAATTATATAGATTATATATATATATATGTCATATATAACATATGTTATATTGAGTAGGGATCCAGTGAGAAGTAAATTAAAATAAGAAGTGTGGAGGGAAGTGGACTTAAAAAACCACACATTTGAGATGCAACGACTTGCATTAGATGCATTTCTATTCATTTAGATGCACCATTTCGAGTTTCAAAAGTTAATTTGATGTGTAGATGGTGCAAATTGATTTTCATGATTTTAGCACTGTGCAGAGGAACAAAAAACATGAGAAATCATGAAATGCATCTAATATATATATATATATATATATATATATATATATATATATATATATATATATATATATATATATATATATATATATATATATATATATATATATATATATATATATATATATATATATATATATATGTATATATATGTATATATATATATATATATATAGAGTAGGGATCCAGTGAGAAGTAAATTAAAATAAGAAGTGGTGAGAAGTGACTAAAACCACACATTTGAGATGCAACGACTTGCATTAGATGCATTTCTATTCATTTAGATGCATCATTTCGAGTTTCGAAAGTTAATTTGATGTGTAGATGGTGCAAATTGATTTTCATGATTTTAGCACTGTGCAGAGGAACAAAAAACATGAGAAATCATGAAATGCATCTAATATATGTATATGCATCTAATTAAAAGCTTGAAATGCGTTATAATGCATCTAAGATTATAGAGATGCGTCTAATTTAAGTCGGTGCATCTCGGATATGCGATTATAGTTACTTCTTATCCTTCTTATTTTAAGAAAACTTCTCATTTGATCCTAACTCTATATAGAGTAGGGATCCAGTGAGAAGTAAATTAAAATAAGAAGTGGTGAGAAGTGACTAAAACCACACATTTGAGATGCAACGACTTGCATTAGATGCATTTCTATTCATTTAGATGCACCATTTCGAGTTTCGAAAGTTAATTTGATGTGTAGATGGTGCAAATTGATTTTCATGATTTTAGCACTGTGCAGAGGAACAAAAAACATGAGAAATCATGAAATGCATCTAATATATGTATATGCATCTAATTAAAAGCTTGAAATGCGTTATAATGCATCTAAGATTATAGAGATGCGTATAATTTAAGTCGGTGCATCTCGGATATGCGATTATAGTTACTTCTTATCCTTCTTATTTTAAGAAAACTTCTCATTTACATTGTGTAAAATACAATTATATGAAAAGCGTGCATGTATTTTTGAGAGTTCTTTATTTCACGCATTCTCGCCATCTTAAATTGTTGCTGAAAAATAAAAGTCCCCAATATCTATATATATATAAAAATTAAGGATGGGTGACTAGGAAAATCATATTTGCTAGAAAACCCAGAAAACGTCAGAAAACCCAAACAAATGCCCTAAAAAACCAAACAGATTGCCCTAAATTTATTTCAGACTAAAAAATTGGGTTTTCAACAAATATGGCATTCGATATAATGTTTAAAAAAAACAACAAAAAACCAAACAGAAGCCCTAATTTTTTCATGCAAACAAAAGATTTTTTAGGGACATCTGTTTATTTTTTTAGGACATCTGTTTTGTTTTTTGGTTTTGACAGAGATTAAATACGATGTCCATATTTGCCTGGAAAAAATCATTTTTAGCCTGAAAAAAATAGAGATCTGTTTGGATTTTTTAGAGCATTTGTTTGGTTTTTTCCTGGTTTTTTGGGTTTTTCACCGAAATTAATTTTCATTCTCATGATCCAATATATATATATATATAGTATATATAAATATATATATATATAAATATCTATATATAATATAAATATATCATATATATATAATTAATTCATACATGTGATGAGAAATCCACTTGCGTCTTAGATCCCAAAACCCCACAACATTGAGTTATAATTGTCCCTCACGTTTTATCTTACGTGACTTTAATTGAAAACGTTATATTTTCGATAACTTTCTATTTTTAGAAAGTTACTATTTTATATATATATACATTCATATATGTGATGAGAAATCCACTTGCGCCTTAGATACCAAAACCCCACAACATTGACTTATAATTGTCCCTCACGTTTTATTTTACGTGACTTTAATTGAAAACATTATATTTTTGATAACTTTCTATTTTTAGAAAGTTACTATTTTCGGAAAGTTACCATCTTTGGTAAGTTTAAATATCTAAGTATATTTTTAATACTTATCATTTTATTTATATCCATGTACTTAGTTAAAAATCATATAAGTCTTATATGACCCGTTGACTTTTTAAAGTCAACATTTGACTTTTACACTTATATTTATTTTTACCCTAATCTGACCCGCGTCAAACGACCCTCTAAATCACATTTTCATGATTTGGAGTAAAAAGACATTTTATGTGAAACGATATTCTGGACAACTTTTTAGTTTTAGCCGAGACCCGAAACTCGATGGAAAATGACGAAAATGCCCCTGCAAGAATCTGCTGTAACTTGTATTTTTAATAAAAAAACAGCAGTTTGACCATCTGTTTTGACCCGCTATATCACGTTTTCGTGACTTTGACCAATAAAAGATTTTATAGAAAACGTCATTTCGGACAACTTTCGTGTTTCGCCGGAAGGCCGAAACGGACTCGAAAGCGCTCAAAATAGTTGTTGAAAACCAGATCAACAACTAAAATAAGCTCAAATAGCTGATTGCAATTTATAGTTTTTCTAAACGTGTTTTTGCCGTAACTTCTTCGTTATAAGGAGTTACGGGACGTTCGAATTATCGAAACGTACATTAGGACGAACTCTATCATATTTCAACATCAAAAATCAGATTTTATGAATTTTCGAACCTCGTTTTGCGTGCCAAAGTTTCTGCACGAATTTGGCATGTTTAAAAACTCATCGAACCACATTTTTAACTATCAACAATCATCAAAATACCATTATTTAGCCTAATTAACACTTTCAATATCCTTTCTAATCTAGTCTAGCGCAATACCCATCGGATTTCATCACATGCATCGCTCGAAAAATAATCAAATCGCGGAAACAATTATAATAAAAATTATACGAATACTTACAATGCCATTATGAGCAAAATCGGACAACAAAGAGTTTCGTCTCGTCCCCTTTGTCCCTAGCCGTGGGTTCGAACCAACCCCAAACACAAAACCATTAACTTTTTAACAAAACCCACTTCGAAATATCACTAATCTAGCTCTTGTACAATACCCTTTTCAATCGAAACACTTGAATTAAACCCGAAAATAAATTTCTTCAAAACTTAATGCATGTGGGATTTTAATAGTGGGATTTGTAGGCCTTGATACAAGGATTAATATTTTGTATTCGGATTGTATTGCATGTCAGAAAAATTGACGGAAATAGGTGGTGTTTTGGGTGGCCGGTCGTGGGTAAGGAAGAACAAGGGAGGAGAACAATTTTTATAAAAGAGTTATATGTGTATGAATATGGTGCTATTTATAGAATTTAACTTTGACCATTTGACACTTTAGTCCTTCCATCCTTAAGCCCTTTTATAATTAGTACAAAGGTTATTTGTTTCGTTATGTAACCGACCAAAGGCTCGGGATTATACTTTCGTGACTAACTTTTATTTCCGTCACACTTATTAGATTTAAAATATTTAATAAAATGTTGACTCACGTCAAAATAAAGTTTTGACCCGGTTTCGGCTAACTCAGGACGAGGACAATAAAATAAAAATTATCATCATAAAAATAATAACGAAGCGCGTCGAAATTTCTACGAATCTCAAAATGATTAATGAACGCGCGGTCAAACGTTGACTCGCGAAATGTCAAAAATAAATATTTTAAATTTCTGTCCGCAATAAAATACGAAAATAATTATTTACGACAAATAAAATTTTAAATGTTGACGTTCGCTTACACAATTTAATAAAATAAATATTATGACGTCGAATTCGCGATCGTCATACGCGTCGTGAAACTCGGGTTGTTACAGTTCTGGTAAGGGGGTAAACCTGCTGGACCCCCGTCATTCCCTTGACTGACCTCGGAAATCAGATTTCCGCACGGAAAATGCCTTTTGGGTTGATCATGTGGTTTCCACGGTGCGTGACCTTTCTTTATGGAAGCGGCGGCAGTTTCTCCTCGTATGATGACAGTGGTGATTGTCATCATTTCTTCCATGGTCTTTGGAACGTGTTCGTTGAGGCGTTTTGTAAACTCAGGGTTGTTAACCCCATGCATGAATCCGGAGATTCACATGCACTCAGAGGCCCCCTTCATGCGTCCAGTTTTAACTTTGAACCGCTCCATGAAATCCTCGATGGTCTCTCCATCCCTCTGCTTGATATTGTGGATTTCCACTGGATCTTTTACGTACTTCTTTTGCTACATAAAATATGCTAAGAAGGCCGCTTTAAGGTCCTTGTATCCGTCTATGATTTTCGAAGGGAGCTCATCGAACCACACTCTCGCGGTTCCTATTAGGGTAGAGTTGAACATATGACACCATGTAGGCATTGCCCAGCGTTCCACCTGTGCTGCGGCTTGAATTTTTTTTACGTGATCCTCTGGGTCTCCTGTCCCGTCATAAGTTTTCACGTTATTAGGCATTCATGTTTTCCGTGAACTTTTAAAATTACAGATTCAAGGTGTGAATGGATCCACCTCTTCGCATGACCAGGGTACTCTAAGTCGTCTTCATCTGTAGGCTTGTGCCTTTTTGACTTTGACTTCCAGTGTCCTTCATCGCTGGTGCTGCTCTTCGATACTCGAGATAATGAGGATTCACTTTCCCTTCCTCTTTTCATGATACGAGGGCGATCCCTGTCGCGAGAATGATACCCATGTCTGGCCCCTTTCCTGTAGGAAGAGCAAGTATTACCATATGATTCTTCGATGCCACAGGAGCGGTCTCTACTTCAAGGACGATCCCTGCTAAGAGAAGAGTCTCGTCTGTGAGGGCGACCTCTACTATGAGAATGATCCCTAAAGCTTTCCCTGTCCGGCCCGGACTTATTTGTGTTTGGCGAGTAAGTGTCGCTAAGTCGATTAAATGCGCTCTGCCTCCGATGACCTAGCCGGCCAAACACGTTTCCATCGTTGTCTTTCGAGCAATCCTTCACCTTGGGCCTTTCTGACGGGTTACGGTACCTTACGGACAAGGTCCCCGCACTTGAGTTTTGAGAGCCCTCTCGTATTCTTCGGCTTCTCTTGGTATTATCCCCAAAGTCCAGCCTAGTATGGACTTCTTTTCGCTTGTTACGGCGAATCTTATCCATAATAACCGACAGGATATCCTCGTAATGTTCCTCACAGAAGTCTAGGATGTTCACCCTGGGTGCGGCATCTGTTTCCTTCGGCGTCTTTTCTTTGGTTGCAGTTTTCGTGACAGTGGTCACAATGAGGGTTGTGTTAGCCATTGAGCTTATTTTTCTGAGAGTAATTTCTAGTGTTGGGTCCCATGGATGGCGCCAACTTGTTGATACAAAAGTTAGGTCGGGTCTTGTTTAGCCCGAATAGGCGGCTATTCGGGTATGTAATGCCTTATTCTTGTATCAAATAAACTTGTTTGAAGGACCCTGCACAAGGAATAAAACACCGTTAATCTTATCGTGGGAGCGGATCCCACAATTGGACTCTGGCGTAAGAGTAAGTATATAGCTTTTGGGGAGTAATCAAATGTAATTAGGGTTTTTGCCAGATACCTGTATTGATTATCCTTAGTGTTTTCATAACTTTCGGCCCAAAACACGATCGATATCGTAGGGATTCAGAATTATCCTAACTGAATTAAATAAGTAAATC
>BQNB010015968.1:15676-53891 GCA_026074375.1 Tanacetum coccineum
CAGGTAGTCATGCAATGGCAGTTCCTAAAAACACATATGGTTTCACTATAACTATTCCTCCACCACCTCCATTCTTCAATCCTCTACAACAAGAAGTAACACCAACACCCACACCAACAACTTCAGAGACTACAACATTACTTCTTGCACTTCTAGATTTTGTTTCTGTATTCAAATTCAATGAAAGAGTCTTTAACCTGGAAAAAGATGTGTCAAAGATAAAGCAAGTTGACCATTATGCTCAAGCTCTCTCTTCCATTCCTGCTATAGTTGATCATTACATGGATAACAAACTTGGAGAATGGATAAACAAGGCCATTCTAGCAAATAATTTGGACTGCAGACGAGAAGCTCAAGATGAGAAGAATGCTTACATAGAACTCGTTGACACCTCAATGAGAGCTCTTATTAAGGAAGAAGTCAACACTCAACTTCCTCAGATTCTTCCTCAAGCAGTATCAGATTTTGAAAATCATGTGATAGAGAAAAATGTCACAGAATCAGTAGAAGTTGCTGTCTTGACAAGGTCTTCGTCACAACCAATGTCTACGTATGAGGCAGTCGCATCACTCTCTGAGTTTGAGCTTATAAAGATACTGATAGACAAGGTGGAGAAGAATAAGTTATATGATAAAGCTAACTACAAAAAGAAGCTTTATGATGCACTAGTCGAGTCGTATAACACTGACAAAGATCTCTTTGATTCATATGGTAAAGTCTTTTCATTTAAGAGGAGTCGAGACGACAGTGACAAAGATCGAGACCCCTTTTCTGGATCAGGCCAAGGGAAGAAAAGAAGAAAATCGAATAAAGATGTTGAGTCCTCTAGAGATTTAAGGTCCAAGGAAAATAAGTCTTCAAGCACCTCTAAAGATGCCTCCCAATATCAACAAAGTCGTCCAGCAATTCTGGCCATGCAGAGGAGCCAAGTCATACTGTTGAAGACTCAGGCATGCAACAAGCTTAGGAGTTCATCACGAGAGACAATGATGAACAACCCGCTGACAAGGAGGTTACCAAAGCGACTAAGTTCAAGAAACCCGAGCACCCTCTAACTCCTGAATCATGATTGAGTAAGAGACAACAATTTAACTTTGACCTCCCAGAAAATGGATAAGTCAAGTTTGCGCCGTATTGACAACCTCCATTCATTTGATGAGCTCAATGATAATTCATTTGATTTCTCTGCATTTGTCATAAATCGGCTTAAAATTCTAAATCTAACTCAAGAAATTCTGGTTAGATCGGCATTCAACCTCCTCAAAGGTACTTATGAGAGTATTAGGGAATTAGAGTACCATCTTGAAGAATGTTACAAAGCAATAACTGAACGACTTGACTGGTATAACCCTGAAAACAAACCGTATCTGTTCAATCTCAGAAAGCCTCTTCCGTTAATTCAAGATCATCGAGGACGCCAAATTATCCCTAAGGTCTTCATTAATAAAGATATGGAATATCTAAAGGGTGGAGACTTAAGCAGACGTTACTTAACTTTAGTGAAAAAGACAAAGGTTGCTACTTATGAGCTCAAATGGATCAAAGACTTGGTTCCCGAATTATGGAGTCCTGTACAGTTGAAATATGATCAACATGCTTACTTTGGCACTTCACACTGGGGTCCCAAACGCCAAAGCTTCTACGGATATGCAAGTAACTTGACTTCATCTAAAGATGTTTACTCCAGAAGAAGAATTATTACGGTAACCAGACTTACAATTATGAAGAAGTATGACTACGGTCACCTGAAAGAGATTGAAGTTCGTCGAGATGATCAGAAGCTATATACGTTTAAATAAGGTGATTTCAAAAGACTACGTCTACAATACATTAAAGACATGTTACTTCTACTCGTTCAACAAAAGCTGACCAATCTCACAATCGATGAATGGTATGATTTTAATGTGGCATTACATATGTTCACAAGACGGATTGTCCTTCCAAGGCGAGTGGAAGATCTTCAATTAGGTGTCGAATGTTACTAAAAGAAGCTCAACCTTACCAAGCCAGACACATTCAGGTCCAATCTCAGAAAAAGGACCGCGTACACTGCATATTCGGACCCGAAAAGAGTGATATATAAGGACCAGATGAACAAAAACCGATTGATGCGTGCTGATGAACTTCATAAATTCAGTGATGGCACGCTTGATGATGTTCGGTTTGCTCTTAAGCATATTGCTAAGGGAATAAAGATGGAATACCTGCCAATGAGGAAATGAAGTAACTTAGACAAGAAAAGGGCTCGGGTTATGGTTCAGGATATAGACAAGCAGCTTTATCAAAGGAGGTTGATGCGGAATTTAGAGATGTTCGTTGGTGGAAGGATATACGGGAAAGATCTCAGGCTACTGGAAAGGACAATATGACTTTGTCATATTCTATCTCAACAAATTTCAGGTCAATTTCTCGTATATAATAAATCTTGTGAATATGTATATAAGTAGTGTAGACTATAATTAGGCTTATATGCAGTTCTTTTTGAGTTCGATATTTTCAAGTTTTTCTTAGTAATTCAAAATTTCAATTATCATACTCAAACACCATATAATTACCCTTAAAAATTGAGGGAGAGCATTAATATGTTCCTATTGTGGCTTGTTAATAATTGGACATTCTTTCCCCGAAAGCAGATATATTTGAATCAATTGATATCCAAAATATCAAGCGACTTAATATTTTTGATAAGGGGAGAGAATGTGATTAAAATATATGGCTAATAATGTGATTTTTAAGATCTCAAGTGTACGCTATCCCATATATGTGCTAAACTCTTTCGATTAATCGATGCACATATAAAGGGGGAGCAAATGGTTACGTGATTGGCTGTAATGTGGAAATACCAAAAGGATCCGACCTTTTTATTTAATGCATTGGGGAGTATTAAGGTGGTTAAGTTTAGGTATTCATTCCCATGATCCAGCCAGAACCGGAGGGATCTACCCAGGGATATTCCATAGATAGTGTAAAAGTCCTTAGGTATGAAATAAACAAAAAGGGAAGAAAAGTGAGAATAAGGGGAAGTAGTGACGAATGAGATGGGAGCTTAGGACTGGAACAAAAACACTAACAGGGATACTAGTTATGAAGTCTCGGTAAGCGATGAAGGGGTTGAAGGAGTAAAAGAAAATTTAAGATAAAATGGTTAAAAAGAAAGGAAGCCCCTCCTTACACTTCGGCAGAAACAGGTCCAATACTTCTACTGTAAGAATCACAAAGATGATGGGCTGACATTGAGTTTGACATAATTAATCCCAGTGATGCAATGCACACAAACCCTTCCCTAGCCACTCTGAATCTATCAATAATCTTTTTTTAATTCTCACGAAGATGAAATGTATTTATTTCTGTCAACTTTCTCACTTCGAGTTAGTTGGTATTGAAAAGGTGGCAGTCTGCTCCAGCCTCCGATCACTAAAACCAAAGTGCACTATTGAGTCTAGAGCCAAAAAAGATCATCCATAAATCTCATTAGGAAACTTGTCAAAATTATGCTTGCTAAGTCACACAATGTGAATAACAATAAATATATAAAGAGTCCTACGCATTATCCTTGTGATTTTTCCAGAACATCCGAGTGATACGTAAGTATTCACAGTGAAGATGGAAATCCTGCTTGAGTCAACATCAAACAAGCTCATGGTAGGTGACTTGTGCGATTCTATACGAATCAAACTTGTGACAACTGGAAAGAAACGATGGTGCGATTCTATATGAATCAAACTTGTTCCAATATATGAAAAAAAATAAATAAAAAAAAGAAAATTGGACGATTGATTGAATTTTGAAATGCTTTAAATCTCTAGATGTGTCGTAAAAAAAACACTTTAGCAAAGTTGTCACGCTCGATTGACTTTTTTTTCTCAATTAATTTTTTTTTTCAATCGGTGAGTAGTAACTTGCTGGTCACTCATACCGTGTTGTCTGCTCTTGAGAGTTCGTCTATGTGGAAACATGCTGCGTAAGATGAATCTAATACATATGTGTTAGAAAGATTCAATACTTAAGCTGGAAATCCTGTCAAGGAGATTCTTTTTAAATTGAATCTACCTGATCACAGGTCGATCCTTACGAATTCAAAGGTTACTCCAACCAAACACGGGCGAATGACAAAGCCATATTCGTTCCCCAGATTTATTGCTAACTATTTTATTTCAGGAATATATAAAGATGGACGTGTAGGTACCTGGTTCCAGTAGACTCACAGATTCATAACCACATGCGCATACTCAACCGACATTTATAAAGACATCATGAAAGCTCGAGTATATGTTTCAAGATTTCCGCTACTCTGATACTATATGTCCTTCTTGAAGCGACGAAGTGTTAAAGTTAAAGAACTTTAAGATAAACAAATCCTGAAAGCTTTCAAGTTATCATATCAAGAAAAGTATGAGCATGTCGGTCCAAAGTCATAAAGATCACAAGATGGCAAGATTACAAGACGATGTAAAAGTGGTTATGTTTGGTTGATGATCTCAAGAAGTTCAAGATCACATTCTAACAAGTCAAAGATACAAGTCGAAGCCTAAAAAGTCAAAGATCACTACAACATATCACAAGCTAAGAGGTAAGGTTAAAGCCCCTAAGCTAACTACCACAAAGACCATTACCCACACTCTACCTCTTCCTACGAGCTCAAACTAATGTCAAAGCATTGTATGCAGGTTTTAAACTTTCTGTATTTTGGTGTGGGCCTCCCTTAGGGACTGGGTTTGTTATAAAAACACGAAAAGTATCGGTCACTACCAATATAGTTAGTCGTAGCTCGTAGATTAGTCAAATGTAATATTAGTAAGCTAACCGGGCCAAAGACTCATGGAACGCCCATAAGCAAAGCCCATGGCCGGTTGTAACACCCTCAAATCTGAGTATGCAGCGGAATGTTGAATATCCGAAGGCGTTACATTATGGGTCAATAGCACAAGATCAGAGAACGACTACTAAACGTGTCGTTTGAAAAAGATACATTGGATTAACAAAATACTGTTTGATACATTATTGCTCAAGGCTTCAAATGGTTCACAAATTATATTAAAGATTTCGGTTTATAACAATTGTCCCCAACGTGTTATAAGACCCTAATCTTAAGTGTTCTTGTTGGATCTTCAATTATTGACTCCCAATTGTATCGACGCACCTTCCGTGCCTTATGACCTGAAAAAACATGCATAAAACTTCAACATAAAGTTGGTGAAGTCATAGGTTTATGTAAATCAATGGTAGGACCCGCAAGATTTTCAAGTGTATGATTAAGAACAGATGCAAAACATCATTAAAAAAATTGTTACGTTTCCTAAGCTCATGACACCGAAGCTAGACATGTATGAATGCAAATATAAATTTGCCACAAGTGTCCGTGAATGATGTGCTAACCCTGCAACATCCCAAATTCGACATGGTATGCGTTCGTTCCCGGTGATAGCTAATCACCCGAACGGGGATCGTCAATCCCTAATAGATCTATCCATAGCATTCGCGCCCGGCAAAGTGTAATTATTTTTTTTTATTTTTTTTTTTTCCCCAACCACATCTAGCAAATTACACAGTTCATGATAATGGACATAGAGGGGTTATGGTAAACTTAGGAAACAAGTATTCATGGCATTAATGTACCTTGTCGTCCAGCATTGAGGTTTGCTAAATACCACGCATGTTATCACACCCAAGGATGTAAATCATTTAAATTATTGTAAAGCATGGGGTTTTGAAATCAACTAGCCGGTAGTTCTCTGAAGGATAACTAAGTATCCAGGTCAAGCAGTGAATCACACCGTTATGTACTCTAAGTAAGTACGGTACTAAGTCTTAGTTTAACATTTAAAATAACGACTCATTGTATAAACTAAAATTTCCCATTTTATATATATATACCGTTATCACGTGTGTCGGTGACACACAAAGATATTGTATTTTTTTGTTTCGATGGTCTTACCGTGAAACGTGAAAAACATATTAATAAATATCACTTTATTTATTAGTTTGTTATTAGTCGTTCTTTGGCCGAATACCTTATTCGTTTCGATCCGACGTGTTTATAAGGTTTCAATTTTGTTTTACAAACGTACCCGTGGCTTTTAGTTGTCTACCCGTTTAGTCCTGGTTTATTAAGAGAATATTGCATTCATACTTTTAAACCTTCTAGTTTTCGAGGAAAGTCATATTTGTCCTTTAATTTACGAAATTTACATTCAGGTCCTTATGGTTTTAGTTTACGAAAAGTGTTGAGTTTTACTCGGACATTTTCGTTTTTTACATATCAGTCCTTCCAATGGAGTTATAGGGGAATACATGGTTGACAACTTTAGGCCATTTAGTTTCGGCATTTTACGGTTTTTAGTTTTCCCCCGCTTTGCAAATTAATTCCTTTTTTATTCCGAGTACTCTTATCCCAAACAAAAAAGTGGCGTTTTCTTTATTAAGCTCGTTTAAGTTTACAAAAAGAGTTTCGGTGGAAAAATAAGCTCATCGAGCTTATTTTGGCTTAACGGGCCTTATTGGGCCCGTTAAGGTCCGTTTGGCTTATTAAAGGTCCGTTATAGATTTTATAAGTCTAGATGCCCACAATAAGTTCGCGTGAGTTGGTTTAGCTTATAATAAGCTCGTCGAGCTTATTGAAGCTTATTTAGAGCTTATTGGGCTTACGGGCCCAATAGCTTAACCCGGATAGAAACTAAATGGTTTCTTAGGCATTTTAGCTTATTTCTCATTTGTTTCAACTTAGCTTTTTCTGTCCCGTGTTTAGCTTATTTAAAATAAGCTAATAAGCTTTTGAGTTTGGGCCGGTTTGGGCCGGTTGAGGCCCGATAAGGGTATTTAAGGTTTTAGACTTCTCCTAATGCTTTTCCAACTTGTATTTCAGCCGAATTAACTGTTTCCTTTTCAGCTTATTCCAAATAAGCTGAATAAGCTATTTAGAACCTTTGTTGGGCCGGTCTTGGGCCCGTTAAGGCTCGGTAAGGTTTGAAAGTTTTTCGTTGGGTCCATTAGGGTCCGTTAAGTATATTTATGTCTAATAAGCACTTGGAAGGCCGGTGTGCTTATTTAGCTTATCCGATAAGCTAATAAGCACACGGTTTGGGCCTATTGGGCTCGATAGTGACCCGGTAAGGTTCTAGGGGTCGGGGCTCGGCCCATTGGCATCATTTGGGTTTGTTAAGCCGATTAAGCCCTCATAAGGTCACCAATAAGCTACTCGAGCTTATTGTGAGCTTATTTGCTTGTTAGGGCTCGTAAATGGGCTAGGAGGCCCATTAAGGGTCCGTTTGGTCTTAAAAGAAATACGAAAGGTTCACTTATGTTGTTATGCCTATACTAAGCTCATTAAGCTGTGCATAAGCACACGAATAAGCTGTGGGAGCTTATCGTGGCTTATGGGCCTTGCATTGGGCTTGCGTTGGGTTGCGTAGCCCGCTAAGGGTTCGGACGGTTTATTCGTGAATTATGGTTGCCGTTTAAACGTCTAATACCAAAACGAAAGCGTTTAACATTGTCTAATCGTGACTTGTGACATGCAAACGTTCCTTAAACCTTGTATACCCGTACATAGCCAAGTTGTTACGTTTTTATGGAAAGTTTACGTATAAGATTTCTTATTTTTCTGCTAGGGTTATTGTTCTTGTTGAAGTCACTTGTTTGTACCTCACCTCATTGCCACCATGTGTTACGGAGCCTTGCCCACACAAATGAAGTCATACGCCATATAGGCACGCCAACCCTTTATTACATATAAGAGACTACGCTTTTAAAAATTTAAAGGAAAAGATTACTATGGAAACGTAAAGTGTTATTTTGAATTACAAGGGGTCTCTATAGCCTTTAGATTGAGGAGGGGTACGCGTAGTTGCTACAATTCCCTAGAGCGTTTATATCCTTGTGTTGACACAACTTTAGTGGCTTATTGGTTTCGAAAGAAAGAATGAGATTGTGTTTGCTTGCGGTTTTGTATCCCGTTATAAGAGGAATGTGAGAGTGTTTGAGAGTTGTCAAAAGTGTATTGAGTGTAGTTCTGAATGAGTATTTTTAGGGCAATTGTGCCTGTTAACTTTCTTACAGTCACATAAACAACTAATCCGATGATAGAGGGCGGGGGGCGGGGGTTTTTTGGATTTTCTAGTTGATTACTCATGGTTTTTTTGACTAAACACTCTAGTAACAAGTTTTAATGGAATCTTAGGAGATGTACAAGATTTGCTTAGCTAGCAAATCTCTTGGGTTTGTGTTCTTTCTTGTTGGTTCGCGGCACAAGGAGGGCAAGAGAAGCAAAGTGGTTATTACCCATTGTGTTATAGTTCATTAGGGAACCATTAGGACAAGATTTAATGAGCTAGGTGAGGTACTTGTACTTATGAAGATCATTAGGGGACTTTTACTAGTAAGACAATCACCAAGGACGATTTGTATGCAAGTTACTTGCCCACATTCGGCATTAAAGGGGTCTAAACACAAGGCTTGATTAAATTTTGTGTTTAGGCTTTCAAAGTGGGTATTGGTTTGAGTCTAGGTATGTTATTTTAGGTTATTTCCTTGGGGGTTCAGTCCAAATGTATTCTTTGCGAAACGTAACCCTTTTTACTTGTGACATTAAAAAATAAAATACGCAAAGTGGCCTAATTATTGTTAAAAATTATTATTCCTTACTGGGTGATGTTAACCTTAATTTATTTGGGGACGTTTTCATTCATTGTTTATTTATAGTCTACAGCGGTTTTAGCTTAATAGTAATATTTAAGTAAACGCGTATCGAACTAAAATAAAATGGTGATCACTTAATATAGTCGTACATGAATAAAAAATGAGAAATGTTACAAGTCTCCACCCGTTAAAAGAAGCTGTGTCCTCAAAGCTTAAGTCCTTGTAGTAGATGACGAAAGCTCGGTTTGAAGAGTTGTGGGTTTTTTTGTTTTTTTGAACGAACTCCTTCTCGTTCCCAGGTAACTCATGGCCCGCCTAGAGTTCCAGCGATCCTTAACAGTGGTATTCCGGTTCCGCTTTCAACATCGTTTGATCTCCCATTCCATGATTTTAACAGGCTCTTCCACAAACTGAAGCTTATCATCAATGTGAATTTCTTCCAATGGCATGGTTAATGGTTTGTCAGCGTAATATTTCTTCAGATTAGATACATGGAAGTGTGGTGAACTCTGCTAACTCGCGAGGGGAGTTCCTGCCTGTAGGCAACCTTTCCAACTTTTGCAATACTTTGAAGGTCCGACGTACCTCGGGTTCTGCATGCCACGCTTACCGTAACGTTCGACCCTTTCCAGGTGAGACCTTGGAGCCTAACTCTGTCTCCAACTTCAAAACTCCATTGGTTTTCGTTTTCCCGAGCGGCATGTAGCTCTTTTGTCGATCCCTGTGCTGCTTGCATCCTGTTGCTTGATCAAGACGATTCTTTTCTGTTGTTCTTGGATCAATTACTGGACGTCAAGTTGGGCTTCCCCAAACCTCAGGACCTTGCATATCGGTGATCGACATTTTCGGACCCATACAGTGCCTCATATGGGGGCGGCCTTTTTGCTAGCTGTGATAATGTAGTTATATGAAAACTCGGCCAATGGCATATGCCTTAACCCAGCCTTTGCCGAAGTCAATCCACGCAAGCCGTAGCAGGTCCTCGAAGTGTTTGGATGGTTCTCTCGCTTGGCCGGTCAGTTTCTGGATGATCGCAGATCTAGTGCCATGCTAATATCCTGTACCCAAAGCTTTTGAAAATGATCTCCAGATAAAAATTCGAAGTGAATCTTCCATCACGATCACAGATAATTGAGGCAGGTATCCCGTGTCTTGCCACTATTCTGTTCAAGTACAATCTTGCCAGCTTATCCAACGGATCATTCTCCCGTATTGGCAAGAAGTGAGCAGATTTTGTAAGTCGATCCACAATCACCCAGATGGTGTCAAAACCTTGTGACGACCTAGATGTTGTTGTCGATAAAGTCCGTTGTTTTATTATCCCACTCTTAAACATTCGGGTATTTTAACTGGTTGTACTTGCAACCTGGATGGCCTGTGATGTCGCGGCCCTTGGACTCTTGAACATGTCAGGACATTTGCTAACATACGTGGCTGGATGTCTACCTTCATGTTTGGCCACCAAAATAATTTCTTCACATCTTGGTACATCTTTTCTGAACCGGGATGGATAGAATATTTCGACTTGTGGGATTCGTGCATAATCACGGATCTTAAGTCTCCATAGCAAGGTACCCAACTCCTGCCGTATAAGCATAGAGTTCCATCGGCACGCGGTTCCAGTCTTTCCTTGGGTATATCCCTTCGGATCATACCTCCTACGTCTTCGTTTACAATATTCTCTGGTTTCTGGGCTTCGATCTGAGCTTCTAATATTCGTTTCGGGATTGATCCTAAACCAATTGTATTAACCAAGGGGGGGGGGGGCTCGAACCCGCCAATGGTTCAATCGTTACCTTACGGCTCAGCGCATCTGGCCACTACGTTTGCTTTCCCTGAGATGATAACCGAATATAACTGTCGTAGTCACTTAGCAACTTAGCCAACGGCGTTGACTCATATAAGCTTCCTTCTGATGAGAATGTGTTGGTAGGCTTTTATGGTCGGTTGATTCGGTGCATTCGGGTTGTCGTATGATAGTGTCTCCATATTTTTAGGGCAAACACTACCGATCCATGTTCCAATCTGTGAGTGTGTTAGTTCTTCTCGTGAACTTTTAACTGTCGAGAGTCATAGGGCACATTACCTTCTCTCTCTGCATTAACAACCGCATCCCCTATGCCTTTGTGTGACGCATCACAGTTTTCCACAAAGTCATTTCGCTTCCCTTCAGGTAAAGCCAGAATTGGGGCACTGCACAACTTCTGCTTTATCAACTGGAAAGCGTTCTCTTCCTTTTCTCCCCAATCAAACTTGATTCCTTTCTGAGTAAGTTTCGTCATTGACTTAGCAATCTTCGAAAATCCTTCAATGAACCTTCGGTAGTAACCAGCAAGACCTAGAAACTGGCGGATCTCCGTTGGTGTCTTTGGAGATGCCCAATCCTTGATAGACTCTATCTTGGCCGGGTCCACATGTATGCCTCTACTATCAATGACGTGTCCGAGAAATTGTACCTTCGGAATCCAAAATTCACATTTTGAAAACTTTGCGTACAACTTCTCCTCCTTAAGCAATTCCAAAATTGTTTTAAGGTGTTCTTCATGCTCCCTTTCGTTCTTTGAATAAATAAGTATGTCATCGATGAAGACAATTACGAACTTATCCAGGTAAGGTTTGCACACTCGGTTCATGAGGTCCATGAATACCGCAGGTGCGTTTGTCAGTCCGAATGGCATAACCTGAAACTCGTAATGGCCATACCGAGTTCGAAATGCCGTCTTCGGGACGTCCTGTTCTCGTACTCTAAGCTGGTGATATCCGGATCTCAGATCTATCTTCGAGTAAATACTGGATCCTTGAAGTTGATCAAACAAATCGTCGATCCTCGGGAGTGGATAACGATTCTTTACTGTCAGTTTGTTTAACTCGCGGTAGTCGATGCACATCCTGAATGAACCGTCCTTCTTTTTGACAAATAAGACCGGGGCTCCCCAAGGTGAGGAACTAGGCCTTATGAAACCTTTGTCAGAAAGCTCTTGTAGTTGTTCTGACAATTCCTTCATTTCGGATGGGGCCAATCGATATGGTGCTCGAGCTACGGGTGCAGCTCCTGGAACTAAGTCGATTTGAAATTCCACCGGTCGAGCTGGAGGAAGACCGGGCAAGTCCTCGGGAAATACTTCTGGAAAATCTCGGACGATTGGTACGTCCTCTATTTGTTTCCTTTCCGACTTTTCCTCCTCCTTCTTGGCGGATATCTGTGCTAAAAAGACCTGGCATCCCTTGGCCTGTTCTAATGAGCTTTTGTAAAGAGATAAATGTCAACTGATTCTCTCCCGTTGCCTACTTTCGTCTTCCGAAGACAAGATAAGTCAAGGTTTCTTTCCCGTAGGAACTTGAACATGTTTCTCATCGCATAATGATCTCAGCGGGATGATCTTCTTAACCTTGTACCATGCGATAATGACGTCAAACATTGCCCAGTTCTACTGGAATTCAGATCTATGTCTGAACGGATGGCCTAAAATTTAAGGTGCATACCTCGTATAATTTGTGTCTATCTTGACTAGTTTCCATAGGCTAATTCGACATTCATAACAGTTTTCTTGTGGAGTTGGGTGGATGTTTATCATGGAATCAATGCAGTGGATATAAAACTTCTATCGGCACTTGTGTGATAAGATAGGATGCATAGTGGTTATTTAAGAGGATCGTACCGTGCGAGTTGATTAGGGTCTTTCCTGGTGCATTTCCCCTCTTTTCAGCATTCCCAACTGCATAAACCCATCCTTGAGCATTCCCATTTCCCCCATCTTTCTTCAGTTTTGGACAATCTCTCTTGAAGTGTCCTGATGCTCCACACTCAAAACAACCGTTTCCCTTGGGAGTTGCCCCATTGCCCTTTTGAGAGTTAGCAACATTTGTGTTGCCAGTACTTCTGCAATCGCGAGCAAAGTGCCCTTTCTTGTTGCACTTGTAGGCCACCTCCACTGGGTGCCACAGAGGCCATTGTGGTGGAGATGGCACTTGTTGCATTGGGCGGGATCCCCATACGGCTTCCTTTCGCCCTGTCCCCATGTTTGACTTTGGTTTAGTTTTGTTTGGTGGTGTTGTCCCCTGGGGGGTGGTGGGTGTGTGTGGGGCCCTGGGGCGACATTCTGCCTTTGAAGGTTGTTGCTGGTGATTTTGGTTGTTTTTCTAGATGTGTCATCATGCCACTTCTTTTGTTGTAAGATTGCCTCTTCAGCATAGGTGAGCGAGGTTTCCGATTCATCAAGTCTTGGGCCAACTCAATAATCTCATCCAATGTATTGGTTTGGCAGCATTGACGCTTCCCCATAAATGTTGTCTGGAAGTCCACTGATGTGACTTGTCGATTTTCTCGGTTTCATGGAAACAACTTGGGACATTTCTGGTAAGGTTATCTCTTGGAAACGCTCTGTATTATGTGAATGTCGTTTCCCCTGGACCTTCAGGTTCCAAGCTCAATCTCTAGCTTCTTGATTTCTACCTTGTGGGACAATACTTGTCCGTTATCTTTTTCTTGTGTGCTCTTCCCAAGTAATGGCATATGCTCTGGACCTAGAGTCCTTAACTGACATTCCACCAAGTACAAGGCAGCAACCTACAGAGTGCAGGTGAGCAAACTTTTACTTGGTTTTTTTTCAGCACAACCATCTGTATATTGGAAGACTGTTCCTTCTTTTCAATCCATCGAGTTAAACCGACCACTCCTTCAGCCCCTTTGAAATTCAAAGGTTGGCACTTCATGAAATCCGCGTAGTAACAAGGACGCGTGGTTTGCACGTTCCTTCGGTTGTCTCCGTGCGAACTGTGACTTCCATCTCCATTGGTGGCGTTTCGCAAAAGAGTTTGGTCGATCATTGCTTGGAATTGGGGAAAAAGGGAATTCGGGGGTATGTTGTTTGGGTTGTGTTGTTGACAGGGGTTATTTTGGTCCTCCTTTGGATGGTATGTTGCCATATTTGTCTATATAAAAAGACAAAACATGAGGTTATATGACAGAATATAATAATACATAGATGAGATAATCAATACAAGAGAGGTATATGGTACAAAGTAACACATCCATTTCATTCATAACTTTGAAAATTTTACATGAAATAGTCGTCCGAATACACATAATACTTACAAAGATTAAAGGCTATGTAGCGGGGGTAAATACCCTAATACTAGCATGCTGTACAAAATGTCCTAGCAAAAATACAATAACATTACAATTCACTTGATGTGGCTTTTGTCGGCGTTCCCAGATGCTCTCTGGTGATCTGGAATCCTAGCCTCGGGTCCCGAACTGTCCTAGCTATTCCTCGGTCTGCTCTCGCGGTGCTAAACAACTCTGTCTGCATTGTCACTCATCTCTGCCTCATATCTCTGTGACTCGGAGTGTCTCTACCATCTGGTCCTGGCGTCTACGATCTGTCTCTCGAAGCGCCGCTATTTCAGTCTGCTGCATATGAAAACGAGTCTCGTGTACCTGATGTTGTGTCTGAATGAGAGTACTCTGCAGCTGTAGCTGTGTCTGGTGTGCCTGTAGATAGGTCTCATGTGCATACACATGATCACGATGGGTCTGAAGCTCCTGATGAGTTGCCTGACCCAATCCTATCGAATGAGCCCAAGCCTCTCGGGAAGCATAGGCCTCCTCTTCCACCATCCATACGGTCTCCTGGAGAGTCATCCTATCCCCCATAAGTAAGTCGACCCGCTGCGAGTTCATCTCGACTCGCTGTGATATACGAGACCTACCATCCTGAGCATCCTCTAGTAGGGCATACAAGTCCTGTGTATCCCGCTCATGGAGCTCAGCAAGTCCTACGACTCTAGTGTTGACCTCTTCCACGGTCATAGGTGCTATCTCTGGAATTGCCTCTGCCGGATCTACCCAAGTATCCCTAATCCCGTATCCCACATCTCTAATCCCCTGTCGCCTCTCTTCAGCATCTACCGTGCTAACAAACCCATAATCTATCCCTTGACCTCTAGCAGGTCTAGCAGTGGAACTCTCTCCGATCTCATATCTGGAGCATATAGTGGACATGTGCAACCTCTTGCGGGGAGGCTGCTCAGACTCGGGAATATCATCCCTACGATCAACAGGTGGTGGTATGTATAGAGATGGTGGTAGTGGTGGTAGTAGAGGTGGTGGTAATGCGGTAGTAACGGCATCAATGAGAGCCTGGGTGGATGCTATCCTGAGTGCCTGGTTTTGGGTTAGACACCCAGATGATGGTGGTAAAGGTGGTGAATGTGCAGGTGGAGCCATGCACCTAGCAAGGCGCTCCCCTGCAGAGGGTGGTGATAGTGATATAGGTGGTGATGGTGATGGAGTAGTCATGGTCAGAAGTCTCTCAACCTCTGCCTCTGATGGAAGGGTTACAGAAGCTTGGGGTCGGACAGTAATCCTAGCCCCAACAGTAATGTCAGTGGAGGGTGGTGGTATAACAGGCTCTGTTCCCTCAGGTGGGGAAACAGGCCCATCAGCAGGTACGACGGTAGAGTCAGCCGGAGCTAAGTGCTCCCCCTCCTCCTCCTCGTCCTTGTCATCCTCCTCGTCCTCATCCTCGTCCCTGGCGTCATCCCCAGATGAGTCGTCGTCATCATCATCTCCATCATATCCATCATCTCCATCATCTCCCCCGTCCATAGGATAGTCAACCGGTCCATCCTCTGTCTTATCATCCTCGTACTCCTCCGGATCCTCCTCGGGATCCGACTCAGTAACATATCCGGGTGACTCAGCAGTGGGTGAATCAACAGGTGGTAATGGCTGTTCCTCAGCCGGAAACTCATGGTCATCCTCTAAGGGTATGTACTCGGGGTATATAGGCTCCGGTACGTAGTCAGGGTCATGCGCCTGTATGAACATAGGCTCACGCTCATCCTCGTCCTGAGGAACTGGTAGTATCTGTGGACCTAGTATGTAATCTGGTGACGGTGGGGCTACTGGCTGTAGCGGGAGTCCGTCGTATCCTAGTACGATGACCCGTGGTATGTCTCCCTCCGATACTTCCTCATACTCGGCTCCCCAGAAAGCTCTGCCGGGCTCAGAGTCGGAGTAGACGGAAGTGTAGGTAACATCTGACGTCGCTGAAGACATGGTTACTGCAAAATGAGTTAAATATCTTATATAAGTATCTCTTATTAAGAAATATTCGTTTTGTATTAAGGCTTTGATAATAAAGGTCCTTTAGTAATATACGTAATACTTATATACACGTATATATTATCTGGTAAGCACTTAGTACCCTTACTAATGCTTTAGCAATGAATGTCGTTGAAATATATAATGCGTTAGAAGTATATCATGTAATGCGTTCGTTGGTGGAAGGGAATACGGGAAAGATCTCAGTCTATTGGAAAGGACAATATTACTTTGTCATATTTTGTCTTAACTCATTTCAGGTTAATTTCTCGTATATAATGTAACACCCTCAAATCTGAGTATGCAGCGGAATGTTGAATATCCGAAGGCGTTACATTATTGGGTCAATAGCACAAGATCTAAGAACGACTACTAAACGTGTCGTTTGAAAAAGATACATTGGATTAACAAAATACTTGTTTGTTACATAAGCTCATGGCTTCAAATAGTTCAACAAAATAGATAAAGATTCCGGTTTATAACAATTGTCCCCAAAGTGTAATAAGACCCCAAATCTTAAGTGTTGACTCTTCAATTATTGACTCCCAATGTATCATCGCACCTCGTGCCTTATTGACCTGAAAAACATGCTTAAAACGTCAACATAAAGTTGGTGAATTCATAGGTTTATGTAAATCAATTGTAGGACCGCAAGATTTCCAAGTGCATGATTAAGCAACAAATGCAAACATCATAAAAAGTAATTACGTTTCCTAAGCTCATGACACCGAGGCTCGACGTATATGAATGCAATTATAAATTGCCAACTGGTGTCCGTGAATGATGTGCTAACCCTGCAACATCCCAAATTCGACATGGTATGCGTTCGTTCCCAGTGATAGCTAGTCACCCGAACGGGGATTGTCAATCCCTAATAGATCTATCCATAACATTCGCGCCCACACAATGTAATTCCCAATCACATCTATGCAATTAACAGTTCATGATCATGGACATAATGGGTTATGGTAACTTAGGCAAACACGTAATCATGGTATAAAATGTACACTTGCGTCCAGTTTGTAAAACAAAGCATGTTATCACCCCAAGGATGTAAATCATTTAAATAATTGTAAAGCATGGGGCTATGAACTCACCTTAGCCGGTAGTTCCCTGAATGATAATAAATATCCAAGTAAGCAGTGGATCACACCGTTAAGTACCTAAGTAAGTACGGTCAAGTCTTAGTTTACACATTTAAGCTAATGACTCATTGTATAAACTAAATTCCATTTTAAGTTTATATATACCGTTATCACTTGTGTGGTGACGCACAAGATTATTGTATTTATAATTCCGATGGTTCTCGAGAAATGTGAAATCATTGTTAATAAATATACTTATTTATTTTGTCGTTAATCAAACTCGTTAATGTCCTAATATCCTAATATTCGACCGACGTGTTAAGTGTTTTATTTATTCCCTTTTGTCTCGTACCCGTAGGCTTTTAGTTGTTACCTTTTAGTCCTTAGGTTTATAAAGTAATAACATTTACGCTTTAAACCTTCTAGTTGCGAGAAAGTCATAACTAGTCCTTTAATTTCCGAAGTTTACAACTTAGGTCCTTATGGTTTTATAGTTTTCGAAAGGTAATGGGTTTTAATCTTATACTTTTCGTTAATTACAATATCAGTCCCTCTAGTTTCGAATTTAACTTAAAGGTTCAATGTGAGTCCTCACCGTTTAGATATTTACGAATTTCGTCCTTATTGTTTATGAGTTTTCAATATAACAATGAACTTTAAACAGTTATTCAAGTTTCGAAAAGGGCAAAAACTAGCCCTCAACTTTCGTTTCATAATTTTTAACCACGAAAAGGTTTGAAAATAGTTTAAATGCTTTTTATACCTTTAATTAGGGCCATAATGTGTTGTTTCGGCATAAAATAAAGCTTATCGAGCTTATTTTTTGGCTTAACGGGCCAAGTTGGGCCCGTTAAGGTCCGTTTATGATTTGTATTTTAAAACGAACCATTTTAGTTTTCAATAAGGTCCAAAAGCCTCCAATAAGCTCTAGAATGGGACTGTTTAGCATTAAAATAAGATGAGCTTATTGAAGCTTATTTCGAGCTTGTTGGGCTTATGGGCCCAATGACACAACCCGATAAGGGTGTTTAGGGTTCTTAGACTTTTCCTAGTGCTTTTCCCAACTTGTATTAAGCCGAACAGCTATTTCCCTTTTCAGCTTATCCCAAATAAGCCAATAAGATAATAAGTGTTTTCATTGGGCCGGCTTGGGCCCGTTAAGGTTTTTAGGGTGTTTCGTTGGGTCCATTGGGGTCCATTAAGTACATTTAAATCTGTTAAGCTTATTAAGCCCTTGTAAGATCATCAATAAGCTACCCGAGCTTATTGTGAGCTTATTTGCTCATTTAGGGCCCGTTAATGGGCTAGGAGGCCCATTAAGGGTCCGTTTGGTTTTAAAAGAAACACGAAAGGTTCACTTAGGTTCTTAAGCCCATATTAAGCTCGTTAAGTCGGGTAAGCACAAGAATAAGCTGTTTAGGCTTATTATGGCTTATGGGTTCGCATGGGGCTCGCGTTGGGCTCGCGTTGGGCTTGATAGGAACCCGATAGGGGTTCTAGTGGTTCGGGCTCGCTCTTTGAAGGTCCACTAACTTATCTTAGACTCATATTAATCCTATAAGTCGCTTAAGCTCATAAATAAGCCGTCCTAGCTTATTGTGGCTCATGGGTCTTGTGGGCTCATAAGGATGGGTCGCGTAGCCCAAGAAGAGTCCGAATAGTTTATTAGTGTGTTTATGTGGTTTCGTTAATTCGTGTTCGCCACATGCACGCGTATAAGAGCGTCGAGCATTCCTTTCCAAGGCATAATGTTACATTTATTCAAAGAGTTTACGTGTATCTTTGGTGTATGGCACCACACAAGGTTGGTTCGTGATAAAAAGTGCACGTGAACCATGCATGGGTCGAGCCATGCATGTTCAACGCAACCTTGGGTTTTAAGCTCGACGTATAAACGTACTATAATTCAAATAATTATACATAAGAACATAGAAGTAACATAGAGGACCTAGAACGACTTACAAAAGGGTCCTAGAGTTTTGATGGCGCGTTTAGATGACAACCCGACTCGTATACACCCAAGCGCGTATTACTTAAGCTTCAAAGCTTGGTATACCCAATCTTTTAGCTCGTATACAACTCTCAACACCCTTATGTTTAATCTCAAGGGCTCCTTCGTGTTCCTTGGAGGAGTGTGGGTCGAGTTTGGTTCGGCTTTAATGAATGTCGAGTGATTAGAGGGTAAAGAGATTGTTTTAGTGGTTGAGAGAGTTTAAGGGTTGGTGAAAATGTATTATGTGAGTTAGGGAGTGATATTTATAGGCAAGAAGTCTAGTTAACTTTCCTAGTTCACACCCAAACCGAATCGTGCCCTAGAGGGCGGTTTTTAAGTGTTCTAGTTTATCACTCATGGTTTTTGCTAAACCATCATAAGTACAAGTTTTAATTACCTAGGTGATGTACATGATTGAGTTAGGTTAGGCAAATCTCAAAGATTTGTGCATATACATGCATGTGTCGCGTTTAACCAAGGAAAAGGAGCCAAGCAAGTCATTAACCAAAGTGTAATAGCCTTTTAGGAGACCATTAGTACCCTTATTAATTACCAAGAAAATGTACATGTACTTAAAGATCAAGAATAGGGATTTGCTAGTTAATAAATCCACATGGGACGATTTGTTGTGGGTTCACTTGCCCATATTCGACACTAAGGTGATATAAACACAAGACTTGATTAAATTTTGTGTTTAGGCTCTCAAAGTGGGTATTGGTTTGAGTCTAGGTATGTCTAGGTATTTCCGGGGTGCGTCCAAATGTATTTTATCGCGAAACGTAACCCTTTTACGTGACCAATAAAAATAAAATACGCAAAGTACATAATTATTCTCAAAATAATTATTCCTTACTTGGTTGATGTAAACCTTAATTTATTTGGTGACCGTTTATATTCATTGATTATTTCTAGTCTACGCGGTTTAGCTTAAAAGTAAACATTAAAAGTAAACGCGTATCGGACTAAAATAAATAGTGATCATTAATATAGTCGTACAATGACACGAAAATGAGAAATGTTACAGTCTCCACCCGTTAAAAGAGCTTTGTCCTCAAAGCTTAAGACCTTGTAGTAGATGACGAAGCCCGGTTTGTGAAGAGTTGTGGGTATTTTTGTTTGAACGAATCTTCACGTTCCCAGGTGAACTCAGGGCCCCGCCTAGAGTTCCAGCGAACCTTAACCAGTGGTATCCGGCTCCGCTTCAATCGTTTGATCTCCCGTTCCATGATTTCAACGGGCTCTTCCACAAACTGGAGCTTATCGTCAACATGAATTCCTTCTAACGGCATGACTAATGGTTCATCGGCATAACATTTCTTCAGATTAGACACATGGAAAGTATGGTGAACTCTGCTCAACTCTTGAGGAAGTTCCAGCCTGTAGGCAACCTTTCCAACTTTTGCTAATACTTTGAAAGGTCCGACGTACCTCGGGTTCAGCTTGCCCCGCTTACCGAACCGTACGACTCCTTTCCAAGGTGAGACCTTGAGCATAACTCTGTCTCCAACTTCGAACTCCATCGGCTTTCGCTTCCGATCAGCGTAGCTCTTTTGTCGATCCTGTGCCGCTTGCATCCTTTGCTTGATCAGGACGATCTTTTCCGTTGTTTCTTGGATTAATTCCGGGCCAGTCAGTTGGGCTTCCCCAACCTCGGCCCAGCATACTGGTGATCGGCATTTTCGACCATACAGTGCCTCATAAGGGGCGGCCTTTATGCTAGCGTGATAACTGTTGTTGTATGAAAACTCGGCCAATGGCAAATGCTTAACCCAACCCTTTCCAAAATCGATCACGCAAGCACGTAGCATGTCCTCGAGAGTTTGAATGGTTCTCTCGCTCTGGCCGTCAGTTTCTGGATGATACGCAGTGCTTATACTAATATCTATACCCAAAGCTTTCTGAAATGATCTCCAGAAATTTGAAGTGGATCTTCCGTCACGATCATAGATAATTGAGGCAGGTATCCCGTGTCTTGCCACTATCCTATTCAAGTACAACCTTGCCAATTTGTCCAATAGGTCATTCTCCCTTATTGGCAGGAAGTGAGCAGATTTTGTAAGTCGATCCACAATCACCCAGATGGTGTTGAAACCTTGTGACGACCTAGGAAGTTTGGTGATAAAATCCATCGTGATATTATCCCACTTCTACTCGGGTATCTCTGGTTGTACTAGCAGTCCTGATGGCCTTTGATGTTCGGCCTTGACCCGTGCACACGTTAGGCATTTTCTAACATACGTGGTGATGTCTGCCTTCATATTGGGCCACCAATATAGCTTTTTCATGTCTTGATACATCTTCTCCGAACCGAAATGGATAGAATATTTTAACTTGTGGGATTCGTACATAATCACGGATCTTAAGTCTCCATAGCAAGGTAACCAACTCCTGCCGTGTAAACATAAGGTTCCATCGGCACGTGGTTCTAATCTTTCCTTGGGTATATCCCTTTTGATTATACCGCCTACGTCTTCATTCACGAGATTCTCTGGTTTCTGGGCTTTGATTTGAGCTTCCAATATTCGTTTGGGAAGATCCAAGCCAATTGTCATAACTAAGGCTCGACCCCTTAATGGCTCAATCCGTTCCTTACGGCTCAACGCATCGGCCACTACGTTTGCCTTCCCCGGATGATAACGAATGTCACAATCGTAATCACTTAACAATTCTAGCCAACGGCGTTGCCTCTTGTTAAGCTTATTCTGATCGAGAATGTGTTGTAGGCTTTTATGGTCGGTGAACACCATGCATCTGGTTCCATATAGATAGTGTCTCCATAACTTTAGGGCAAACATTACCGATCTAAGTTCCAAATCATGAGTGGTGTAGTTCTTCTCGTGAACTTTTAGTTGTCGAGAAGCATAAGCAATCACCTTCTCTCTCTACATTAATACAGCGCCTAAACCCTTGTGGGACGCATCACAGTAGACCACAAAGTCTTCGCTCCCTTCAGGTAAAGCCAGAATTGGTGCACTGCACAACTTTTGCTTTATTAACTGAAAAGCGTTCTCTTCCTTTTCACCCCAGTCGAACTTGATTCCTTTCTGAGTAAGTTTCGTCATTGACTTAGCAATCTTTGAAAATCCTTCGATGAACCTTCGATAGTAACCAGCAAGACCTAAAAATTGGCGGATCTCCGTTGGTGTCTTGGGAGACGCCCAATCTTTGATAGATTCTATCTTGGCTGGATCCACATGTATGCCTCTGCTATCTATGACGTGTCCGAGAAATTGTACCTTCGGGATCCAAAATTCACATTTTGAAAACTTAGCATACAACTGCTCCTTCTTAAGCAATTCCAAAATTGCCTTAAGATGTTCTTCGTGCTCTTTCTCGTCCTTTGAATAAATAAGTATGTCATCGATGAAGACAATTACGAATTTATCCAAGTAAGGCTTGCACACTCGGTTCATGAGGTCCATGAATACCGCAGGTGCGTTTGTCAGTCCGAATGGCATAACCTGGAACTCGTAATGGCCATACCGAGTTCGGAATGCCGTCTTTGGAATATCTTGCTCTCGCACTCTAAGCTGGTGATATCCCGATCTTAGATCTATCTTCGAATAAATGCTGGATCCTTGAAGTTGATCAAACAAATCGTCGATCCTCGGGAGTGGATAACGATTCTTCACTGTCAGTTTATTTAACTCACGGTAGTCGATGCACATCCTGAATGACCCATCCTTCTTTTTGACAAACAAGACCGGGGCTCCCCAAGGTGAGGAACTAGGCCTTATGAATCCTTTGTCAGAAAGTTCTTGTAATTGTTCCGATAATTCCTTCATTTCGGATGGAGCCAATCGATACGGTGCTCGAGCTACGGGTGCGGCTCCTAGAATTAAGTCGATTTGGAATTCCACTGGTCGAGCTGGAGGAAGACCTGGCAAGTCCTCGGGAAATACTTTAGGAAAATCTCGGACAATTGGAACGTCCTTTATTTGTTTCCTTCCGACTTGTCCTCCTCTTTCTTGGCGGATATCTGTGCCAAAAAGACCTGGCACCCTTTTGCCATGTACTCTTGAGCTTTTGAACATGATATAACTGTCAACCGAGATTCTCTCCAATTGCTACTTTTGTTGCCACAAAAAGTCAAAGTTTCATTCCCGTAGGGAATTTGAACAAGTTTCTCATCGCACACGATCACGGCGTGACATCTTCTTAAACAGTCCATACAGATAATGACATCAAAACTACCCAGTTCTATGGGCATTAGATCTATGTTGAATAGATGGTCTAAGAAATTTAAAGTGCAACCTCGTATAATAGTGTCTATCTCGACTAATTTCCCATCAGCTAATTTGCATCATAACAATTTTCTAGTGGAGTTGGGGCGATGTTAATCAAAGAACTAAATGCAGTGGATATAAAGCTTCTATCGGCACCAGTGTCGAATAAGATAGATGCATAGTGGTTATTTAAGAAGAACATACCCGTGACGATATTGGCATTAGGGTTTCCCGGTACATTTCCCCTCTTTTTTGCATTCCCAACTGCATAAACCCAGCCTTGTGCATTCCCATTTCCTCCATCTTTATTCTTTAGCTTAGGACAATCTCTCTTGAAATGCCCTGGTGCTCCACACTCAAAACAACCATTTCCTTTGGGAGCTGCTCCATTGCCCTTATGAGTATTAGCAACATTTGTGTTACCAGTATTCCTGCAATCGCAAGCAAAGTGCCCTATTTTGTTGCACTTGTGGCACCGCTAGGTGCACGGGCCATTGTGGTGAAGATGGCACTTGGTGCATTTGGGCAGAGATCCCCCATAAGGCTTCCTTTCGCCTGTCCCTATATTGTAGGCCTTGGCTACATTTTGCCTCTTAAAGGGTTGTTGCTGGTGACCATGGTTGTTTCTGGACGAATCGTCAGCCTTCCTTTTGTATTCAGATTGCCTTTCCGCGTAGGTGCGGAGTTTCTGATCCATCAAGTCATTGGCCAACTCAATAGTCTCATCCAACGTCTTGGGTCTGGCAGACTTGACGTTCCCATAAATGTTGTCAGGAAGTCCACTGATGTATTTGTCAACCTTCTCAGTTTCGTTGGCAACAAACTTGGTACATATCAGGGTTAACTCTTGGAAACGTTTAGTGTATGTTGGAACATCGTTTCCCTTGACCTTTAGGTTCCACAGCTCGATTTCTAATTTCTTGATTTCACCCTGCGGACAATACTTGTCCGTCATCTTTTTCTTGAGTATCCCAGGTCATTGGCTCTGCTATGACCCTAAGGTTCTTATCTGACCATTCCACCAAGTCAAAGCAGCACCTAACAGAGTGCAGGTGGCAAACTTTACTTGATTCTCAATAGCACAACCACTGATATTGAAAACTGACTCCATCTTTTCAATCCACCGAGTTAAACCGACCACGCCTTCAGTCCCCTTGAAGTTCAAAGGTTGACACTTCATGAAGTCAGCATAAAAACAAGGGCGCGTAGTTTGCACGTTCCTTCGGTTATCCCTGTGCGAACTGTGGCTTCCATCTCCATTGGTGGAGTTTTGCAAAAAAGCTTAGTCAATCATTGCTTGGATGGATTCTGGAGTCATGTTGTTTGGGTTGGTGTGTTAAACAGTGTTTTTGGTCCTCTTCTGGTTGTAGGTGCCATGATTTGTCTAGATCACAAAAGACAAAACATGAGGTTATATGACAGAATATAATAATGTATAGATGAGATAATCAACACAAGAGAGGTATATAGTACAAAGTAACACATCCATTTCACTCATAACTTTGAAAATTTTACATGAAATAGTTGTCGGAGTACACATAATATAATACAAAAGATCTAAGGCTATGCTAGCGGGGAAAACCCCTAATACTTAACATGCCTGTACAATGACCTAGCAAGATACAATAATATAAATCACTAGATGTGACTGTCGGCATCCCCAGAAGCATCCTGGTGATCTGGAATCCTAGTCTCTGGTCTGGCTGTCTGGCTATCCTTGCTCTCTCAGCAGTGTTAACTACTCCAGCCCTTGCAGGTTGCTTATCTCTGCCTTATTTCTCTGGTGACCTCGTGGAGAGTCTTACCATCTGGGTCCTGACGCCTACTATCTGTCTCTCAAAGCGTGCTAACTCAGCTGGGCATCTGAAAGCGAGTCTCATGTACCTGATGCTGTGTCTGAATGAGAGTACTCTGCAGCTGTAGTTGTGTCTGGTGTGCCTGGAGATGGGTCTCGTGTGCATACACATGATCACGATGGGTCTGAAGCTCCTGATGAGTCGCCTGACTCAATCCTATCGAGTGAGCCCAAGCCTCTCGGGAAGCATAGGCCTCCTCCTCCACCATCCATACTGTCTCCTGGAGGTCATACCTATCCCCCATAAGTTAATTCGACCCGCTGCGAGTCCATATCAACTCGCTGTTGATATACGAGACCTACTATCCTGAGCATCCTCTAGTAAAGCATACAAGTCCTGTGTATCATGCTCATGGAACTCAGTTAGCTCTATGACCCTAGTATTAACCTCTCCCACGGTCATAAGTGCTATCTCTGGAACTGCCTCTGCCGAATCTACCTAAGTATCCCTAATACCGTACCCAACATCTCTAATCCCCTGTCGCCTCTCTTCAGCATCTACCGTACTGACAAACCCATAATCTATCCCTCGACCTCTGGTAGGTCTAGCAGTGGAACTCTTCCCGACCTCGTATCTAGAGCCTAAAGTGGATAAATACAACCTCTTGCGGGGAGGCTGCTCAGACTCGGGAATGTCATCCCTACGGTCAACAGGTGGTGGTATGTATAGAGATGGTGGTAGTGGTGGTAGTGGTGGTGATGGTAATGCAGCAGTAACTGCATCAATGAGAGCCTGAGTGGATGCTATCCTGAGTGTCTGGATTTAGGTTGGACACCCAGATGATGGTAGTAATGGTGATGAATGTGCAGGTGGAGCTGTGCACCTAGCAAGGCGCTCTCCTGCAGAGGGTGGTGATAGTAAGATAGGGGGTGATGGTAATAGAGTAGTCATGGCTAGAAGTCTCTCGATCTCTGCCTCTGGTGGAAGGGATATGGAAGTCTGAGGCCGGACGGTAATCCTAGCCCCAATAGTAATGTCAATGGAGGGTGGTGGTATAACATGCTCTGTTCCCTTAGGTGGGAAAATAGGCTCATCAACAGGTACAGCAATAGTAGAGTCGGCCGGAGCTATGTGCCCCTCCTCCTCCTCATCCTCCTCGTCCTCATCATCCTCATCCTCATTAGCGTCATCCCAAGATAAATCGCCGTTATCATCATCTCCATTATCTCCACCGTCCATAGGATAGTCAACCGGACCATCTTTTGTCTCATTATCCTCGTACTCCTCTGGATCCTCCTCGGGATCCGACTCAGTATCATATCTGGGTGACTCAGTAGTAGGTAAATCAACAGGAGGTAATGGCTGCTCCTCAGCCAGAAACTTATGCTCATCCTCGTCCTGAGGAACTGGCGGTGTCTGTGGGTCCTCTAGGCCTGGTATGTAATCTGGTGATGGTGGGGCTACTGGCTATAGCGGGAGTCCGTCATATCCTAATACGATGACCTTGTGGGATGCCTCCCTCAGATACCTCCTCATCATCGGCTCCCAAGAAGGTTCTACCGGGCTCAGAGTCGGTGTAAACGGAAGTGTAGGTAACAACAGATGTCGCATAAGACATGATTACTGCAAAAAGCAAAATAACTTATATAAGTATTATTATAGGAAAGATCGGTGTGATACGTCTGTAAGCATTAATAATAAAAATCTTATAGTAATATACGTAATATCAATTATATGCACGTATATCAATCATGTAAGCACTTAGTACCCTACTAATGCTAAAACAATGCATGTCATGTAAGCATATATGTGCTAGATGTAAATAAGTAATGCATGTATGTCCCTCGCAAATCCTATTTGTGAAAACAGTGTTTGAAAATGGTTATAGTCCAGACAAAACTTTTGACCTGGTTCTCTATAACCTTGTCTCTGATACCAATCTGTAAAACCCTCAAATCTGAGTACACAGCGGAATGTTGAATATCTGAGGGCGTTACATTTACGAATCAATAGCACAAGATCTGAGAACGACTAATAAATGTGTCATTTGAAAAAGATACATTGGTTTAACAAAATACTTGTTTGTTACATAAGCCCATTGCTTCAAATTGTTCAACAATATAAATAAAGATTCTGGTTTATAACAATTGTCCCCAAAATGTAATAAGACCCTAAATCTTAAGTGTTGACTCTTCAATTATTGACTTCCAATGTATCATCGCACCTCGTGCCTTATTGACCTGAAAAACATGCTTAAAACGTCAACATAAAGTTGGTGAATTCATAGGTTTATGTAAATCAATTGTAGGACCGCAAGATTTCCTCCCAAGTGTATGACTTGAGCCAACACATGCAAACATCATAAAAGTAATTTTTAAAACATTTTTTTTTCCTAAGCTCATGACACTGAAGCTCGAATATATGAATGCAAATATATTTGCCAACAAGTGTCCGTGAATGATGTGCTAACCCCGCAACTCCTAATTTCGGACATGGATGCGTTCGTTCTCGGTGATAAGCTAGTCACCCGAACGGGGATTAATTCAATCCCTAATAGAAATTATTCATTGCATTGCGCCCATATAATGTAATTCCCAAATCACATCTTTGCATATTAACAGGTTCATGATTATGGACTAATAGGTATGGTAACTTAGGCCAAACAACGTAAATCATGGTATTAATATGTACACCTTGCGTCCAATTTTGTTATAAACAAGCATGTGTTCACCCCATGGAGTGTAATCATTAAAATAACAAAGCATGTTCTCACCCCAAGGATGTAAATCATTTAAATAACAGTAAAACATGGGGCTAAGAACTCACCTTAGAAGGTAGTCCTCTGATTGATATAGTATACCCAAGCAGGTAGTGAATCATACCGTCAATTACCTAAGTAAATACGGTCAAGTCTTAGTCTACATATTTAGGCTAATGACTCAATGTATAAACTATAACAATTTCTAGTTTATATATACTATTATCACTTGTGTGGTGGTGTACATGTTTATTGTATTTGTTTTCCTCATTTGCTCTTGGGAAGGTGTACGACTATATACTTTTAAGTTTACAAGGTGTTTAAGTATTAATAATAAATACCTCTATTTATCATTCGCGTGACTTTAGTTATATAAGTATCCGTATTATATCACGACTAGTCTGATACCATAAGTGTTTATTTAAATCACTTAATTACATAAAATACCCTTAGGTTTTCATTATTGGCAAAAACAGTCCTTATAGTTTAAAATAGAATATTTACCGTTTACACCCCTGAGTTTCCATATTGATACGTTTAGTCCCTCTATTTTACAAAAATTACATTTTAGGTTCTCATGAGTTCTAAACAGTCCCTTAAGTTCAGGAATGTCAAAAACAGTATTATTAATACACTAGCAGTATTAACAATGTGCTAGCAGTACTAACTCTGCTAACAGTACTGAGCAGTACTAACTTCTGCTAACAGTACTAACTTCTTAAGCCTGGCAGTATTAACTTCTAATTTAGCTCGTATCATACAACCCAATAGTGAGTGACAAACTCGTTAGAGTTTGTTTGAGCTCATGTTGGACACAAGAAAGTTTAGGAATGTCAAAAATAGTATTATTAATACACTAGGAGTATTAACAATATACTAGCAATACTAACTCTGCTAGCAGTACTAACTTCTGCTAGCAGTACTAACCCTGCTAGCAGTACTAACGTCTCATATACGTTCCCAAGCCATAGCACTTCATTTACGACAAAAGTTTACGTGTGGGTTTTGTTCCCAAGCCAAGCCATATTTCAATTCGTTCCCAAGCCAATCCATATTTCATATACGTTCCCAAGCCAAGCCATATTTCAATTCGTGTATAAGGGTTTTGTTCGCGTTATAGTCTAAGCTTTCATGTAAACGAATCATTTAAGTCCTTGTTGTCGTTAAATCACTTTGTACATGTGTTTTATTAGTTTCTTGCACCACATAAGTGTAACACACATGATCATATTTACGTGAACCATGCATGAGGCGTACCATGCATGTTCACGCACACTTTACATGTTAAGCACAAATAATTTCAATCACCACAACTAGATACGAATAGAAATGGACGATATAGGACATGTAAAGCTTAATTCGAGACTTACAAAGGGTCCTAGTGTCTTGTGATGAGTTAGGCAAGAAACTAGCTTCGTGTACACACCCGCGTGTGTATTCAACACAAGCTTCAATGCTTTATATACCCCTCGTATGACGTTATCTGTGCTTAGGACAAATTTAGGGTGCGTGTAGGCTTGGTTTTGGTGTAACCTGATTGTAAAAAAGGGAGATGATAAGTTTAGTTTGCTTGAGAGAGTTTGGAGTGTGTGTGAGTTTTTAAGAGTGTTAAAATGGTAAGTATACATGAGTACTTATAGGTAATTGAGCTAGTTAACTCTTCTAGTCACATAGTAAACCAAACTGTACCCTTAACTAGTGGTTTTTGAGGTTTCTAGTTAGTTTCCCATTGTATTAAGCTAAACCACTTAAGTACAAGTTTTAATTAGGCTAGTGATGTACAAGATTTGCTTAATTCTTGAAATCTTAAGGATTTGTGTGTGTGTCTTGTGTTTAGCCATGGCCTAAGGGGCAAAAGAGAAACAATTTGGTTATTATCCAATGTGTAGTAGCCATTAGGAGACCATTAGGACATGCATTAATTGAAACATGGATGTACTAGTACTTGTAGGGTCATTAGGGGATTTCTTGGTGTATATATGTATATGACGTGTAGAATCAAGGAGAGACAAGGCTTGAGATCTTATTAAGGTTATACTAGTACAAGTTTTTAATTACCTTAAGATGTACATGTACTTAGGAGAATAAAACAAAGATCTTGTTAGTTGTTTTTGTCCCATATCCGGCCCTAGTGGGATATTAACACAAGAATTGATTAAATTTTTGTGTTAAGGTTTTAAAAGTGGGTATTGGTTTGAGTCTAGGTAAGTCTAGGTATTTTCGGGGTATGTCCAAATGTATTTTATTGCGAAATGTAGCCTTTTTTACGTGACCAATAAAAATAAAATACGCAAAGTACATAATTATCTTCTTAATAATTATTTATTACTTGGTTGATGCAAACCTTAATTTATTTGATGACCATTTACATTTATTGATTATTTCTAATCTACGCGATTTAGCTCAAAAGTAAAATTAAAAGTAAACGCGTATCAGACTAAAATAAATAGTGACGGATAATAAATGTCGTACAATGACATAAAAATAAGAAATGTTACTGCTGCTAGCTTTTTTCCACCACCATCATTGTTCTTTGTTTGGATGGTGAATAGGTTTGTAATTGGGATTTATCTTGCCCTTTACACGGCCTGGATTCGTAATAGGTTCATGTTGAATACGCGTAAGGCTATCAACGATTTCCCTGATTTCCCTACAAAACTTCAACTTAACAGACGAGACAAACAACAGTTTAAAAAAACTACTTCCAACTTGTTGTTATGAGCTTTTTACATGTAACAGGCATGTGATTAGTTTACTAACTATACAGGCTTCCTTATGGTAAGTAAGCCTGTAACTTAATCCCTTTTCTTAAAAAGATGGGGTTGTGATCGTTTCTCTACTTATCACATAAGTTACACACTCGACTCTAAAACCCTCCACTAATCACAGTTAAGAGTCCACTTTTGTTATGGTTTTTGATAACCCTAAATCACTGCTACTTCTTGTTCCTCCAACACAGGTCTTCAGGCTTCTGATGAATCTCACGCTGATTGCAATCCTTAACGCGGATACAATCCTCCACGAATCAACAAAGCTCTAATACCGATTATAGTTATCAGAGATACGCACACAACAATAACACATAACCAAGTAACACCAGGTATTCTACCTAAACACGCAATTTTATTATATTGAAGAAACTATCTCAAAACTTTAATTTGGTACAATGTGAATTCCTACCCTCCACGGTATATATAGAATAATCAATACGTATTAGACTATAACTAGGATTACATTTATTCTATTCTAAAACAATGATATTTATAGACTAGGAACTAGTTGGACTTGCACTCTAACTTGGAAGTCTGGTATCTAAAACACGCCTAGCAGGCATATCCAAATCTCAGACATTCTCTAAAAATCTCATATAGAACAAATAATGGCAACATCATCTATCATTAAAACAAAAGATAATCATAAACTATCAACGGGTCAGATGGCACTAGTACAAAAAGTGGTATTGGTCACACCAAAAATGTGTGACTATATACATACAGTCACGCAAGTGAAAAGTTTCGTGTGTGACAAAAGGTTGCGCGGCCGTAGGTCACCTACGGTCACGCATTCGAGTTAATCACATATAATTAAGCATAAAGTAGCCAAAACTATTAATAAGTGTGACCATATGGTGTTTAAAGTGAAAAAATATGTATTTTGTGTGACTATTGATCATCCAATGGCCACATGAATTTTATGTTTGTGTGGCCTTTTGTAATATTTAGTCACACAAAGCATGTTTGTTTTGGGTATTTAGTCACATACAACTAAGCATAAAATGACCAAAAGTGTTAATAAGTGTGACCATATGCTGTTTAAAGTGAAGAAATGTGTATTTTGTGTGACTATTGATCATCCAATGGCCACATAAATTTTATGTTTGTGTGGCCATTTGTAATATTTAGTCACACAAGGCATGTTTCTTTTGGGTGTTTAGTGATATACAATTAAGCATAAAGTGGCCAAAAGTGTTAATAAGCGTAACCATATGGTGTTTAAATTGAAGAAATGTATATTTTGTGTGACTGTTGATCATCTAATAGCCACATGAATTTTATGTTAGTGTGACCTTTTGTAATATGTAGTCACACAAAGCATGTTGTTTTAGGTATTTAGTCACATATAATTAAGCATAAAGTAGTGAAAAGTGTTAATAAGTGTGACCATATGGTGTTTAAAGTGAAGAAATATGTATTTTGTGTGACTATTGATCATCCAATGGCCACATGAATTTTATGTTTGTGTGGCCTTTTGTAATATTTAGTCACACAAAGCATGTTTTTTGGGTGTAGTTAGTCACATACAATTAAGCATAAAGTGACCAAAAGTGTTAATAAGTGTGACAATATGCTGTTGAAGATGAATAAATATATATTTTGTGTGACTATTGATCATCTAATGGCCACATAAATTTTATATTTGTGTCGCCTTTTGTAACATTTAGTCACACAAAGCATGTTTGTTTTGGTTATTTAGTCACATACAATTAAGCATAAAGTGACCAAAAGTGTTAATAAGTGTGACCATATGGTGTTTAAAGTGAAGAAATGTGTATTTTGTGTGACTATTAATCATCCAATGGCTACATGAATTTTATGTTTGTGTGGCCTTTTGTAATATTTAGTCACACAAAGAATTAAGCAAACAATTATCAAAAAGTCTTAACAAGTGTGACCATATGCATCTTTTAGTCACATTTAAGAAATCAATATATATCAAAATAAAATCAAATATATATATATATCAAAATAAATTCAAATACAATAAAACTAGAATGTATATAACTGAACCAATATAAAATTGTAATGTCGTATATACTAAACTTCTCAATAAACTAAGGCCTTCCGACTCCTCTTCTTATTATCTTCCTTTTGCATGGCATCACTAGAGACGTAAATGTTTTTGCGCTTCGTTTGTACTTTAGGTGCAGTTTTGTTCTCACCAGTGATCATTTGTATGGTACTTGGTGGTGTTGCCTACAGGAAACAAAAGCCGCGTGTATCAAACACTGAATTAAATATGAAGAATTATATATATGTAGGCTCATAGAAAACATGTATGTACCTTTGGATCCAAAACAACTTGATTCTTTGGCAATGCAACAAAACCACCTACTGCATCCAAAACTGTTGTGCAACCGTTACTTCCTACATCCGGTATAAATGCTGCATCCACTAGAGATTTATCAATTGACACTTTGTAGAAATCATTTGGGAGTGCTTTGTTATGAAACATTATTTTCCCATCACTCTTGTTTACGGTACCCTCAGCAATAATAGTTGTTTTCTTTAAGTGCCACAGTCTGCACTTTATTGCCTAAAAAATGATTTGTTGCATGTATGTATCAGAAATTAATTAAACAAAAGAATATATGAACATGTTAAAATACATACTTGTGGTAGTACCGACACATTTTCTTTGGATTGGGAATCTTGACTTGAAGAATCCTTTCGGATTGATCTAGTCATTTTCTTAGCTCCCACAGATTTAACAGTTTCCTGTATGCATATAAAACACGGTAAATATATAAGACATGTATGTAGAATTCAAAAATCACAGGGGGTGTTTTATTAATTACTTACCCTTTTTTGCATTTCCTTCTGAATGCTCGCATCATTCTGATCACATCCAAGAACAGTTGTTCCGCCCTCCTCATCAGCACTGCTATTTATTGGATGAATTTCCACCGGAGACACCTGCAATATAAATTAAGAAATGTGTTGGGATTAAAAGGATTCTTAGTACTGCTGATGATACTGCTGCTGGTTATGGTTAAGACTGCTGGTTGAAGACTGAAGAAAATATACCAAGTCATTAGTGCTGCTAGTACAAATGTTAGTACTGCTAGTGTTAGTTGCAAATGTTAGTATATTAATGTTGCTCTGAGTTAAGACTATTAGATATAAGCTAGTACTGTTGTGTTATTACTGCTTCTTAGATATGCATGAATTATATAGGAATAGATTAGAATTGGATGGAAACTTATTGTAAGCCCATTAGGTCTCCTTGGTGTATAAAAGGAGGTCCTAGTGTATTAGGTCAGATGTACCTGCTATCTATAGGATCAGTGCTGTGAGCGTTAATTAAGTTAATTAGAAAATGAAATTGTTAACAACATAAAAAATGTCTTACATCTAGTGGTGTCAATTAAGTTGGCGTTGACTGCAACTGCCCTCCTTGTGCAGCCAACTGATTTTTCAGTTCAATCACCGTTCCCTCTGTCTGTGACATCTTGCTGGACATACACTTGATTAATAGTTCTTTCTCTTCGCGTTCACATCTCGCAGCATCAAGTTGACTTTCTAGTAACAAAATTCTTTCATCAGCTGCTTGTTTGCTTCGTGGAAGATCAAAATACCTCTTGTATGTCACTTCACTTCCCACTCCTCTTGCATAACCTCCCTTTTCCTTACCTAATACAAGTGTCATGGAATCAGTACCTTGATCTACCTGCAAGGTTCCTTCTTTGATCTTGTCCTCAGTTTCTTTCTGCACACACAATATGGGAAATAGGTTATTATAAGAAAATGAACATAATAAAAAAAAATTGCATTCAAACTTACAAGTTTATCTCCCACTGATCTAATCTCATCCTCTTGATATTCTCCGTCTTTGTTTACCCTTCCTTTCAACCACAGGGTACCACGGGTGGGTTCTTCATCTTGTTCAATTTCTTTTTTTTCAATCTTATAAACATCAAATACATACACATGTAAGTTAAACCGATATAAACGAATGATGCTATGAAATGCAAATGTGCAAATGTGTAATCTTACCATTTTCTCTTTCACATGTGCGTATCCACCTCGTCCCATTGTATGCGGAAAAACACACTTGGAACGCGCCATTTTAGCTTTAGTAGATTTCACCTTGCAACACAAAATCATAAGGCGTTTAAATGTAGTAATGCTGCTAGTATAAAACTAATATATATGGAAACACAAAGTTATGAAAGATATATGGACTTAAATAAAAATGACTAATTAAAACCTTGTATTCCTCGGTGGCCGTGTAGTTTACAAAATTGACCCAATCTTCGGCTTTTAAAATTGCAGTATACTTCGCCGGGACTTCATTTAGCTTTGAAGGTGTATCTTGGTTGGGCAATATGTATGTTTGTCTCAGTTTCCTTCTAAAATTCCTTAGAAGTTGACCAAGACGATTCATTACCAGCTTTCTGACCGTCAAGTCAACATAATGTAAATGCAGAGATAAACTTATGTAGTACTGGGTTCAAAAATAGTATATGTGTACCGTGATTTCATCCCATAGTTTATTTCTTGCTTCTGGACCCACCTTCTTCCAGGATAGAATCTGCAAACCTATATGCTCACGAACCATGTCTCCTAAAAAACTCGAAAACAATGCTCTGTGTTTTCCTGATATCTTATTCAATGCATCGAAGGTTACACTGAGCTTTACTCCACCGGGTTTTCCATATTCCCTGCGAAACTTGCATAACCTAGTTATGCCCCTCTTAGCATAACCATTTGAATGGTTGTTTTCATCATCCTCATGCGCAACCTCAATATACTTCTCTGATTGATATCCTAAATCATTAATTTCATTTTCATTATCATAATTAACCAAATTGGTCTGATTATTAATGGCTTCTGTTTCCATGATTCTTCAACCGCAATGTGTAAAAGAAAATAAGCAAAAGTGGTAATTAATGGTGTAAAAAGAGATGTTATTGTTCTGTTTTGGTTGCAGTCTTTTTTTAGAGATGAAAAAGTGTTTTTGCTGAAATTAGGAAAATAAGTAATCTTACATGTTAAAATATTTGAATTATTGATAATTTGACAGTGATTATTTAAATTTGGCGCTCAATTAAAGATGTAATCTTTTATCATTAAAAAGGAATGTGTGACTATATGTTTATTAACAATTTAAATTTATTTTAAAAAATAAAATTTTATGACAATTAACATATTAAAAAGTGGTAATCTTACATGTTATACTCATCCATATAGTCATAATACCAATTGATTCTACCAAAACATCTATCTAATACAAAATTTAAAAAATTTAAATTTAAATTAAAAATTTAGAAAATTTAGAAATACGTTACCAACATACCGAACCGAACCGCCCCGTGAACACCCCTAATATGACCCATATGATGTCAAATACCCATTAATGAATGTGACTAGTGATATCCTAATGCACATGACCCATGACCCATATGAATTAGCCATAATCACCGGTCATGCATGGGTTCCATTACAATATAAGCCACTTCAACCCAATGCACATGACCCATATGTTAATATGTCAAATACCCATTAATGAATGTGACCAGTGATATCCTAATGCACATGACCCATGATCGACGACCTATATGAATTAGCCATAATCACTAGTCGTGCATGGGTTCCATTACAATATAAGCCACTACAACCCAATGCACATGACCCATAACCCATGTTAATTACCAATTGTCACCAGTCATGGATGTGTCGTAACATGACACTCTAAGCGCAACTACAACCCAATGCATATGACCCATATGATGTCAAATACCCATTAATGAATGTGACCAGTGATATCCCAATGCACATGACCCATAACCCATGTTAATTACCAATTGTCACCAGTCATGGATGTGTCGTAACATGACACTCTAAGTGCAACTATAACCCAATGCATATGACCCATATGATGTCAAATACCCATTAATGAATGTGACTAGTGATATCCTAATGCACATGACCCATATGAATTAGCCATAATCATTGGTCATGCATGGGTTCCATTACAAAATAAGCCACTACAACCCAATGTACATGACCCATGTTAATTACCTATTGTCACCAGTCATGGATGTGTCATAACATGACCTTCTTAGCAACTACAACCCAATGTATATGACCCATATAATGTCAAATACTGAATGTGACCAATGATATCCTAATGCACATGACCCATGATCAACCCATATGAATTAGCCATAATCACCGGTCATGCATGACTTCCATTATAATATAAGCCACTACAACCATGTTAATTAACCATTGTCACCAGTCATGAATGTGTCGTAACAGGGAGGTCGACCGATACTCACCAATTAATCCTGCTTAGAACGATTACAAGCTATAGGCAGGTCGATCGCCCGACTATCGATTCACTGTTTTTTCAACCTTTGCTACTATTACGTTAAATTTTGTGGTAAACAATTAAAAAACTTTTATTCACAACTATTATCATGGCTAAAAGTATTTTCCCGATAAATCCCGCCTAGAATGATTACACAAGATACCCGGAGGTCGACCGCCATTCTATCGATTCACGATTTTTGCTACCTTTTCTATATTATCGTGGCTAAAGGTATTTTCCCTCTGATATTTTCGTGAAATAGTTTGTAAATTTTGTGGTAATGTATTCCACCAAAAATTTCATGAATCATATTCCCCCAGAAATAACTCCTCCTGTCACCCGCCACAACTCCTTCTCATCTCACCACAAATCCTATCACCACCACAGTCCTCATCACGTCACTCTCTCGTCGATCGCTGTCACTCTCCGGTCATAGACCCACCACTCCCGTCACCACTAGTAAGTATTAAAAATGTCTTGATTATGCTGTAATTAAACATTGGTTTTGAGATTTCTTCTTGTAAATTATGTCATATTTCTTGGTAAAATTAGCTAGTTAATTGGTTAAAATATATAAGTAGCCCTGTTAAGCCTATTATCACATGAACATGGAACCAGAATTGGGACTAAATGAATTAAGGTTCCTGGATGGGTGATATTTACAAGGGTAATGGGTGGTTGAAAAAGCTATAAATTGGCCACAACCAACTATCTTAATTGAAAAAATAAATGTCAAGTTCACCAGACCTTTAAACTAATGATGGGGTGACCTGCAGGGACACATTTATAAACATGGACAAGTCTTGGATGGAAACTAATAGGATCAGCAAATCTTATGTTGATGGAGTAGCAGCGTTTACTGATTATGTAGTATAAAACTTGCAAAAGACAGGGAACATCGACCCACGAGTTAATAAAAAACATATTTACATTTCATGTCCGTGTACCAAATGTTTAAACAACATAGAGCATAATGTGGAGGAAGTGCAGTACCATTTATACAGACATAGGATTGATATAAGCTACACGAAGTAGACTAAACATGGAGAAGAGGATGAGCCATCAATAAGTGCCCCAAAACCTGTTAATGCTACAACATAGTTTGTTGACGACATGGATTTTGCTTATATTCCAACATATGGCCCAGCAACAGTAGAAATGGATTTTGCTTATATTCCAACATATGGTTATTCCAACATATGGCCCAGCAACAGTAGAAATGGTTAACGGACATGGCCCAGTTTCAAGAACTATTATTAGATGCAGAGAAGCCTCTTTACGAAGGATGTCCTGACTTCACAAAGTTGTCCGCAATGGTTAAACTACTCAACTTGAAGGGTAAATACGGAGCTTCTGATAAGTTCTTCACTGAATTACTAGGCTTGATAAATGAAAACTAGATATTATGAGAATTAGATATTTTCATATGGAAAATATCTATATATATATACCCCTACACATTTAATGTGACGCGAGGGATATTTAACTAGGACTCGGGCTCGGGTTTTGCTTGGGATTAAAC
>BQNB010015968.1:54108-72361 GCA_026074375.1 Tanacetum coccineum
CATCAAGTTCAAGTTAACAACCATTAGAGTTGTTATAACAGCTTTGACTAAATTTACTTGTGTAAATTATTTTATGCTTGTTGGGACAATTTGAGCTTAATTTGTCTTTTTATTTAACCGAGAGCATGCCTTTGACCAACAATCTATATTTTTTTATATGGTTATTATTTAACCTCGTACATTTACTATATATTTATTTTGGCGTAAAATAATTTTTACGGGTAACCGGATAGGTTATTCCGTGAACGTCATAAAAACTACATTATATACGAACCCGACTCTATACTATGCTTATTCTACATGATTTATGCATTTTGATTATTTTACATATATATTTTATATGTCATACTTTTATTTTTCGTGTTTACGTAAACTTTGCGCGTTTTACGTTTTTTAGCTCAAGTACGCAACACCGTTGCACCTTAGCCATATTTATACCCACTTAACATTATAAATAAATAAAAACGACATCATATACGTGGCTTATGAAAAGAGACGTATGTTGACATATGTGGCAAAATTAAAACGTGTAAGCAAAATGGACACTTGAGTTTTACAAGTACTCTTATCACATGTAAATAGTATTGAACAAAATCGCTTTCATATATCATCATAATCATATTTTGAGTTTCGACGGACAAGATTTTCATTTATAAAATATGCATATCGATGTATGCGATTTCTCTATTAGTGTAAGCTATTTTTTTTAGTTTTCACTTCTCACATATTGCTTAGCAAAAAAAAAGACTTTTGATATTACGAGAAATTAAGAAATTGTGTACTTTACTAAATGAGGAGTGGATGGTGAAACTTGTATGCACAGCTGACAATGAGAAACTCAACCCTTAATATATATTAAATATATAATAAATATATAAATATATAATAAGAATCAAAAATCTCAATGTAAAAAATCCGGAAGTATGATTTCCGGGTCGTTATCCCCAACGAGAAATGCAATTGAAAGTCGAGAGTCGGTTTGATATTTGATGCTTGAATGGAACAAGATTTTGATTGGTTTTCTAAAACTAATGGGAAAATCAAGGCAATTTAAACTAAAAAAACAATTAAAGCAACACAATTTTAAACTAAAGACGAAAACGGGAATCCTAAAAACGCGACTAATTATCAACTAAGGCGAATATTAACCCTAAAAATGCAAATTTGGTTTCTAAACCTCTAAAATGACAAAAGAAAATTTTCTAAAAAAGATTTATATTTTTTTGGCTTTTTAATAATTTTTTATGAATTAAAAACCTATTTAATCTATTTAAAATTCTAGAAAATGACAAATTAATTCCTAAAAATTCCAAAAAATGATTTTCTACTTTAGAAAAGTCTAAAATATCATAAAAACTCAGAAAAATATTTTTCACTACTTTTTATAATTAAAAACTAATTCCTAAAATTAATTTAAAAAGCTAAAAATGAAATTTAAAATCTAAAAATGATGAAAAAGATTTTAAACTTTGTAAACCTAAAACTATTTATTCTAAATCTAAAAACTATTTTTTTGTATTTTTCTGATTAATTAAACTATTTTTAAATGATTTTCTAAATTTTTAAACTTCGAAAAATAAATAAAAATAACAAATAAAGGAGGAAAAATCTAAAAAATTGCAGGAAAGTCCTAAATGATGTAAAGTTCCTGGGAAAAATAAGCTGGTTAAGCCAGCTTATCAAATAAGCTAAGAAAAAGCCATAAAAAGCTACAAAGTTCTTATGGGCTTAATGGGCTCAAAACGTGTATAAATATACAGATGTTGCAAGAGTTAACGGAAAAGTCCCAAGGGCGCTTGTGTAGTAGAGGTTGGTGTTAAAACGTTTGGTTAAGGGGGGGTTGAGGTCCCGGGTTCGAGTCTTGCTCACCTGGGACTTCCCCCAACTCCCAAATGTTTTTGATTTGCCATTTTTTATAACTTTTTAGAGGACTTAAAAATAAGCACTTTTAATATAAACACTTTTTTAGAAACCAAAAATAAGCACAAAATTAAGCTGTCAAAGTGACAGAAAGAGCTTTTTTACACTAAGAGACTAAATGCTAACTGTTAAGCAATTTTAAGCACGAATAAGCAAAGAAACAATTGAAATAAGCTAAGACAGATACTTAACTAGACCTATTAAGCATATTTGAACAAAAATAAGCAACTAAGATAAGCTAAAAGGACAGATTTACTAAAAAGGCATATAAAACTTCAGTTTTTTAAAGCTAAAATTGCAAATAAGCTGCTACTTAAAGGAAATAAGCTAAAATGGATTTAAACTAACCTAATAAGCTATACTAAACCTAAATTAAGCAAATGCAATAAGCTGAGAGGCTCAAATAAGCAAATAAGCTTTTTGGCCAAACTGTTAAGCAAACAGCCAAAAGGGGACTTTTCTAGCTTAAAAATAAGCTAGCAAACAGATCCTTATGGCTTAGTGGCTTATACCACTAAAAATCTTGGCCAAAAAGCTACTTAAATCAACAATCAAAAAGCAGTTTGAAATTCAAATAAGCCCTTAAAAAGCTTAATGAAAAAGGTAGTTCACTCAGATTTGACACTTAGAAAATTTTTTACAATCTTAACAAAACACTACTTTTGAGCTTAAAAATAAGCAAACAAACATAACCTTATGAACTTAAGACCTACAAACAGATTAAGAGTGGACCTCAAAGAACACATATCAACAATCAAAAGAGAGTTTGAAATTCACAATAAGCCATAGAAAGTAAATGAAAAAGCAATTTCTCAAATTTTCAACACTTAAGTTAAATTTGACAGAATTGGTAAAACTTAAAACCAGAAATGCAGGCTTAATGACTTGATTCCACACTGTTTTTAACACATGCATAAACACAAAAACATCATAAAAGCTCAAGATGCAAAGATATAATCAAATAAGCTGATGCAATAAGATTTGTTATCACAGATTCACACAACAACTTAAATAAGTTAAGAATTTGAGATTTAAATAAAGCTTTAACAATGGATTTTATAAGAATCTAAGTTAAACTAAGAAGGCCCAAACGACATAAACTCATTTTTGACCCCTTTGACCTTCCAAATCTGTTAAAACCAAAACCCCTTTAAAGAACTCAAAACAATTTTTAAGGTGATTTAGACTGATTTAAGCAATAACTTTTAAAGACCAGATGTTAACTAAGACTACTAAGCAATATTGAGCATATTTCATCAACAAATAAGTACTTAAAATAAGCTGAGAACAGATTATGTTAGTTTGATAAGCCTAATTAGACAGATTTTATAAAAACTTGCAAACATGATTTTTAAACTACAAACTTAGCAAGATAAGCACCAAACATCATAAGCAAACATAAATAAGCAAATTTAAGCAAGCAATAAGCACAAATAAGCAGTTAAATAGTAAATAAGCTAAAAATAAAAAAATGAAGACTTATAAAAATCCTTGCTCAAAACAAGGCAAACAAGCTTATAATAAGCTAATCTACAAGCTCTAGCTTGTCAAAAGACAAGCTAGTATTGTCCATAAGCCCTTCCATTTCTGGATTATCATCCAAATAAGTTGTGGTATTTGAGAAAGTGGATTTTTTTTTTGTTTTTCTTAATTACTTAATAGTTTGAGTTACAAATTGAAAACAGGTTAGATAAAGGCTTAATAAATAGCTTAATAAGAGCTTATGAAAGACTTTTAACAACTTTTTAACACAAATTTAAGAACAGATTTTAAGCTAAAACTGAAATTTCATTAATTCTCAAAAGAAAGTTACAATATTAAAAATTACACTACTTAAGTTGGAAAACTACTAACTAGGTTAAAACTAAGTGTCCAAAGGCTTATAAATGACCTATATTTATACACAAGCTAAGAAGGTTCTAGGGGGTCTTCATTTGTGCTTCCTTCCTGTGTTTATTTTGTGAGACAAAAGATGGCTGTGTGAGGGTCCTTGTAAACTGAATAAATCCTTGCAGCCTATAAAGGATGATAGCCAAGATGTATAAATACACACGACTATGTAGAAACAATGACTATGAATACTATGTGTTAATGCGGAATCTTAACACAGGTACTAAGAAGAACAATGAACAACTGAATAACAACTTTATTAAAGTGTTCTTGAGGTTTACAGATTGCTAACTATGATATTGTATATTCTGCTAAGCTTGTGTAGAACTCTCTCTGTCTAACTATGCCTAGGGTTCCTTTTATATGATAAGGATAACCCTAAAAGGCTTACATATCTTTTTATATAATATCTCATAAATATCTTTTTAAATATCTTCTCAACGGTACTAACTAACTTTCTACTAACGGTACTAACTAACTAACAGTACTTAATACTTTGTACTGTCGGTACTAAGTATAACTGCCACGTACTATTAACTATTTGTCATTGTCTAGGTACTTAGTTATAAAACATTATCCTAAAAACAATCCTCCCTTAAACATGAATGTTAAACTATTTTAACTTCATGTTTCTTCAATCCTTTAAGAACTTGATGGTTCTTTAAGCTTCTTTTAACGCACAGAGGATGTATCCAAACATTCTTGATCATTTCTTAATCTTGTACATTCTATCCTTCTTTAGCAGCAACCTTGTCTTTTCAGCAGTTTAGCAACATCTTTTCAGCTACAACAGCAAACATCTTTTGTACCTACATCCAAACTAGTTGGCTTTTGTAGTTTTTGAGAAACTACGGCCCATTAACGGATTTGATGTTCCTTTACCAGTAGCAGTTTGCTCTGGGATAGATAACTCTTCATTCTAAGAATATGGTGAGTTAATTACCATACAGTTTTTGGTAAACTGTCAACCATCAACGGATTTGATTTGTCTTTACCAAATACTGTTTGTGTTTGACTAGCCAATGCTTCATTGTCATACATGTGATGATGAACCATTATAGTTTTAGCAAACTATCAACTATCAACAGATTTCGTAGTAGTCTTTACCAAGACACTGTTTGTTCTTGGATAGCCAACTCTTAACCAAGAAGCAAGGTTGTCGTTGAGAAACCCTACAATTTTTGGTAAATTGTAACCATAAACGGATTTGAGAAGTTTTTTCATTTTACCCCAAGACGGTTTCCTTGGGGAATAGACAATTCTTATGCTGTTAAGCATGGGTGAATTGTAAACCATTTATTGTGTTGTGGTGAGCCAACACTCATATCTCTTTTCACTTTCACATCAGTCTTTCTTCTTTAGATTCTAAATCAGCAAGTACCTTCATGATAAATCATATTAATTCCAATGCCATAGTACTTTCTTCTTCAGACTCCAATTTTAGCTTTAGCATTTGCATCACTATTTCCTTTTTCAAAGGATACTTCTTCTCTATTAGTATGTGAACGACTAAACCTTCTTTAGTCATCAAAGTGTGTACCCCTGAAGAACTATGCAGCTTCCAACTGATATTTCCATTCATTGTTAGTGAGTTCCAATACTCATCTTGGTAATCTGGATATTGAACATGACTATCAAATCTCCCCAATAAACTTTATCAAAACCTTCAGGAATCTTATCTTGATATATGTCCATCACAAGTTGATATACAGCATCTAAGTCTTCTCTGTCAAATACTGAAAGCACTCTCATCAATGTGCTGAAGCTTCTCTTTTGACCATTACTTGTTGTTACCACATTCATATTAATCTCTTCTGATCTTTTAGATTCATCAAACTGTGGTTTAGAGCCAAGATTCTCAGTCTTCCAGTCATATGAATGAAACTTCTAGTCAAGAATTCTTATAGTCTAGTTCCTTGTCCTCATCTGGAGCTTATTGTCATGCACAAATCTCAGCTCATCATTCTCTTTCTCAATGTCAGATGGGTCATTTTGAGAAGTATCTTGTATGTATCTTCTTTTTCTTGACTTCATCTTTCTCCTTGTACCGTGCTTTCTCTTTCTTGTATCCTCTTCTCCTTTATCCTCTTCCTTGACTTCAACTTTAGATTCCTTCTTGATCTCTTCTTCTTTGGAGAAATCTTTCTTATTCATTTTTGTTATCAGTTTATCATCTTCAACAGATCCAATAGCAATGAAATCTTCATTTGATTGTCCATTTACCTTTTCATCATTGTTGATATGTTCCTTCAACACTTCTTACTCTTCACTCAGAATGTTTGAAGGTTTCCCTAACATGCTTTAAGTAGGGTAATCATTGATTTTCTTAATTGATTCTTGGTTGGAGGTTTGTTTCTGATGGCCTATAATCTTTGTCTAGCAAGGAATTTTCTCTGAGCAGCAATTGTATCATGAAGAAACTTTGCTCTTTCTTCTATTATGAACTGCTCTCTTTCTTGCTCTTGAAGCTTCTCAGCAAGTATTATGTCTGCCTCAATTCTTACCTTTATATCATCAAAGTTTTTAATAAGAGCTTCATTTGTTGCTTTTTCTTCAGTAATCTTGTTTCTTACTTCTTCTTCAGCCCATTCTTCTTGAATTTTCCTAGCCATTTCTTCATCACTCTCAAGCTGTTTGAATTTCTTCACAGCTTGAGGAATATCATCATCTTCACTTTTAGATTCATCTTCCTCTTCAATCTTCTTCTTCCCTTTGTCTTTAGGATCAATCTTTGGAAGAGACTTTAATGTGAGAAGTGATCTTGTAGAAGTAGGCCTAGGTCTATCAATTTCTTCAACATCCTTCAACTCTACACCTTTCTCTTTTTCTTTAGAAGCAGCTTTGGCTTTACTCATGTTGATGAGAAGTGTAGCTATTGTTTCATCATCACCAAATATCATTGAAGTGGGTGTTTGAGTGGATGTTTGAGAGGCTTTAGAAGCAATTTCTTCCTTAGGTTGATCTTCAGTACCATCTATTTGCTCATCAGTACTAACTTTCTCTTTAGTACCTTCTCTTTGCTCTTCAGTACTTTCAAAGATCTCTTCAGTACCCTCACTTTGTTCTTCAGTACCTTCAACTTGTTCATCAGTACTAACTTTGGAATCGTCAGTACTAACTATTGGTCTGTCAGTACTAACTTTCTCAAAGTCGGTACTAACTCCTTCAAAGACGGTACTAACTCCTTCCTTGTCAGTACTAACTTCATCTTCAGTACTAAGTCTATCTTCATCAAACTCATTGTCTTCATCCACCTTTTCTCTTGTCCTCCCTTCACTTTGAGCATTTTCTGTTTCCATGTGATCAATTTTATCTTCAGGCATTTCATCAAACAGAGGATCTTTTTGAACTGTTGATTCTCCTTTTGCTTTCTTCCTCCCTTGTTTGGATACAGACTCTTTGTGCACCCTATGTTTCTTTGAGTAATTGTTCCTTGGGAATCTTTGATGCACAGAGACACTCTTCAGATATGCTCTATGATGTTTGATGACAGGTTTAGCTTGCTTCTTGAGCTTTGTGATCTTAGTCTTCAAGAGTTTGATTTCCTTGGCTTGATCTGAAACCTGTTGACATAAAGAGATACACAGATCATAGACATTTTGGAGAGTCATTTCATCCTCATTCCCTGAAAGGGATGTATCATTGGATGAATGATCTCCAAGATTCTCACCAGTAGGTTCTGGGATTGAATCAGGAACAATAGGAGTGGGTGAAGGTGTTGGTGAAGGTCTAGGGGAAGGGTCTGGTTGTTGCTCAAATGGTACCTCACTTGGTTGAGCAGAAGATGAGTCAGGTAGTGACTTATTTGGGATTTCACCAGTGGGAGAAGGAGAGGGTGATGGTTGTTCAACAGATAGTCTTTCTGAGGAACCCCCCGCCCCCCCCCCCCCCCCCCCCCCCCCCCCCCACCCTCATCTGAAGTTGTTGGACCAATAGTATTCAAACAAAGGAGTAACTTGCCTGAGAAATGATTTCCCCCTCTAAATCATTAAAAGTAAAAAAACTTTACTAGATAAAGTACTATTTACAGGAAGTGATCTAAAGGTAAAGATAGATAGCTAATTGTCTATCTAAAAATATAGAAATAAAACGAGGATACATTACAAACTTCTTCTTTGCCTCTAGATGTCTAAGCATGCCATCAAAGATTAATTTTGAAAAATTGTACTTTTGATTAGTTGTTAAACAGATTACAGCAGTGGCAATATTTGTAGGAATTTGATCCCAAGTACTACTTTTAGAACTTAAACAATGATTAATTGTGTGAAATAAAAACCTCCATTGGGGTGAAAACAAAGCTTTATTAAATGTTAACACAGTTAAATCCCCTTCATATCCCATAAGCTGATAGACATTTAAAGATAGCTTGATTTGGTAATGAGTCTATCCCATCAGCATCATTGAAAACAAGATCAGTTCGGATTGATGCCTCAGAGATAGACACAACCTTGCCAGCTACTTTGGCAGTTATGTGGCTAACATTGTTGATTGTTTTGGACTTAGCAGACGTCCAAAACTGTTCATACGAATTGGTCGGAACAAGAGGACTACAGTGTGCGGCTCCATGATAATATATATAACTTCTACGAAGAATAATCAATGACTTCATGTAAACTCAACTTCCTTTCAGTCTTTTCTAAGTATGCGATTCATGTTGTGTTTTAGGTCAGGACTCTTGAGCAGTCGTGTTGCTTGATTAGAGAGATCGTCGATTAAGAGAGATTAAGGAATGTGTAATGAAGGAATGTCAGTTAGAGAGATTTGCTTGAGTAAGTGTGCGGATTGAATTGGATTCTTATAGGTTAGGAGACATTATTTCAAAGAAAAACGTTCCAAGTTACAACGTTGTACCCTTGCAGTCTTTTTCTCTAATGACTCATTTACGGTACAAACTTTGCCTAGCGGGGTACTAACTTGCAATTGGTCTGGTACTAACTTTGTCCAATGTAAGTATCAGGAATGCTTTAGCACCATCAGTAACTCTTCTCAGTGACTCTCTAAATCTTCTTAAAGCGTTGATAAGCATTACTTCTAGTTAATATGTAAAAAATTGCAAACTCTACCACCTGACCCATCTAACCATGACTCACTATTCAGGTGTATGAACCAACTTCGCCTCATCATCAACACATACTAACCAATTTTACCTGGTACACACCGCTCCTATGGTATGCATCCCCTTTGTTGTCAAACATGACATAGACACGTCTCTTGGTGGGTTGAACCACACATGCAAATACTCTTTGAATGGTCTATATAAACTCATGTCTTCAAAATGCTTCACAAGAGAATTCTTACTCTTAATACAAGCACAACCAACTTGAGCAATCTTCTTACTCTTGAACAACGACCAACTCTTTCTGGTAATGCAAATATGAGATTTCCAAACTGCTTCAGAAGTCGCAAAGTTCACAAACGTATACCCGACATTCAAACTGCTTCAGAATGAACAAAAGGTAGAAAGGTGGAGCATAATGGTTTAGGGGTTTCTTGGAACAAGTTTGATTTGCCATGGTGTGTTTCACCTCTTTCATCCACAGATGACCCACTAATAGGGTTTAGTTCACGTTGAGTAGTGTTCATAAGTAGATGTGTGTGTATGTTTTGGGGTGAAACTTTACGTGTGAGAGAGATGATATGTTCAGGAGATGAGAGGTTTTATAGACAATACTTCATATTGCCTCCCTTTAACTAATGTAGCTTATGGATTTATCATCCCAATTGAAACAACCAAGAACTGAAATCGGCTAACATCAAATGCCTTGGTTAGTAGATCAGCTACATTGTCATTAGTGTGGATCTTAAGCACCTGTATGAGTTTCTTCTCATAAGCATCTCGTATGAAGTGGTGCCTAATAGCAATATGCTTTGTCTTCGAATGATATACTGGATTCTTTACAATGCAAATGGTGCTTTCATTATCAATGTAGATCTTTGTGTTCATGAAGTTGAACCCATAGTCTAACATTTGATTTTGAATCCATAAAACTTGCCCACAGCAGCTTGCAGCAGCAACATATTCGGCTTCTGTAGTAGAAGTGGCCACAATGGTTTGCTTTTTGCATTGCCAAGTAATGAGTCTCCTGCCAAGAAATTGACAACCTCCTGTTGTGGATTTCCTGTCAAGATTTGCTCCAGCATAATCACTATCTGAGTAGGATTCCAAGTCAAATGAAGACTCTCTAGGATACCAAAGGCCCAGTTTGGGTTTGCCCTTTAGGTACCTAAAAATTCTTTTGACAGCACTTAAATGAGAGGTCTTTGGAGTGACTTGAAACCTAGAACAAGCACAGACTGCAAACATAATGTCAGGCCTAGAAGCAGTCACATACATTAAGGAGCCAATCATTGACCTATAGAGATGGACATCAACATCACTGGCTTCCTCATCTTTGACTAAAGGCTTCTGAGTCTCAATTGGTGTACTGGCAGTCTTAACACTTGCAAAGTCAAACTTCTTCAGGATTTCAGCAACATACTTATCCTGGCTAATAAATATACCATTTGGTTTCTGTTTGACTTGTAGGCCAAGAAAGAAAGTGAGCTCTCCCATTGAACTCATCTGAAATCTACTCTTCATCAATGCCTCAAACTCATCACACCAAGACTTCTTTGTAGACCCAAAGATGATATCATCCACATAGACTTGAACTAAAATGATATCATGTTTGTCCTTCTTTAGGAAGAGAGTTTTGTCAATTGTCCCTCTTCTGTATCCATTCTTCAACAAGAAAGTGGATAAAGTAGCATACCATGCTCTGGGAGCTTGATGTAACCCATACAGAGCTTTAACCACTTTGTAGACTTTCTCAGGATACTTAGGATCTAGGAAACCTGGTGGTTGAGACACATATACCTCTTCATCAATCTTGCCATAGAGAAAGGCACTTTTCACATCCATCTGATAGACTATAAAGCCCATATACGAGGCAAATGCTAAAAAGATCCTTATGGCTTCAAGCCTAGCCACAGGAGCAAAAACTTCATCATAGTCTATTCCTTCCTCTTGCCTGTGTCCCTGAGCAACTAATCTAGCTTTGTTCCTGACAACCACTCCTCTTTCATCCTTCTTATTTCGGTACACCCACTTTGTACCGATAGCCTTTTTCCCATAAGGCAAATCTACTAGGATCCAAACTTTTTGAATCTCAAACTGCAACAATTCTTCTTGCATAGCATCAACCCAGCTTTCATCTTCAAGAGCTTCTGAAATCTTCTTGGGTTCATGTTGAGATAGAAAACAAGCAAATAAACAATGATGAAAGTCCTTATGATTGTTTCTCCTTTGCTTTTGAACATAACTAACAAAAGCATGAGCTTCAGAACTTTTATTTACTTTGCTTCTTGTTTGTACTGCTGATGTTGGATCTCCTAGAATAAGTGCTGAAGGATGAGAGGGATTAATTCTTGATGTGGGAATAGGACTAACATTCACAACTGTTTCCAAATTTGTGAAGTCAGCCTCTGCACCCTCATCATCATAAGATGAATGTGTAAAGATACCATCAGTAGTATCTTCATGAATATCCTCAAGTGGAGGTATTTCAGAGTCATCTTCTTGGGAATTGGTTGTAATTTTATAACTCATGTTTCATCATATTGATATGTTATATACCTGGGAAAAATGTTCATGCATTTTATTTTGATTTTATAAATTGAAACATATTCAAAACCCTAATTTTAGATTAAATATGAAATCGGCATATAAAATAATTGTAAAATTATTTATATTTTTATAAAGGTTGTTTCATTATACATGTAACTCAGAAAAATTATTATGAAAAATTTAGAAGTGATTCGAATAATTATTGGGGAATTAAGTGTGTTTGCCGAATTCGAAAATAAGGGAAAAAGGAAAGAAAATGGTTAAAATGAATTAGGTTAGGGTTTTGATTATTTTTTTTCCAGGAAGCATTTAACTACCAATGATGAATATATAATTATGTTAGTGATTGGGAAAAAATATTTAGGTTTTGTTGGATTTAATTGTTAGCCGATTATGAAATAAGAGTATAAGGACTTGTTTTCGTAATTTTATGATAAACCTAATGTGGTCACATTTACACAGACCACGTTATCATATTTATTTCTATCTTCTTATAAAATAAGTTTGAGAGGTATAAAATGTCAATTTGATATTATTTGGATTTAAAATGGATAAAGTACATATATTAGTAATTAGAAATTAATTAATTAAACATAGAAGGGACTAAAAATTGAAATTCTGACAAAAGTATAAGTGTTTGGTAGTATTTTAATGTATAAAGTAGTGATTTTGTATATATATGAGCTACTATAAACATGTGTGAGAGTAATTTATGGAGAGCGCGTGTAAAGATAATGTTTAATTACAAAGAGAATAAACCAAAAGGACTAAATAGTAAAATTAAAGTTTACACTTCAGAAAATACAATAAAAACACACAGGCGAACAGGTATATTCATGAACATAATCGTGACACTTTGATACTTTACACTTTAACCTTGAAAAACTTATTGATTTTGCATACATTAAACCCTAAAATATTCGGAAAGTTGTACATATTTAACCCTATATCTTGTAATGTTGGCATATTAAGTCCATAAGCTATTTCTAAAATACTATAAACAGGAATCTCAAATGATAATATTACTAATTATGGAAAGTTTACTAAACAAATGAAAGATACTAAAAGTATGGAAAGTTAGCTAAAAACTGGGAAATTTCACTAAAAATGGAAATAAAACATAAAATGAATGGTTTGGTAATTCAAATTCATTATTTCTTTAGTTCGGTCGAAAGGGAGTGATTTGTGATTATACTACCACTGACGGTGTTTCTTGATTTGCTTTACGTCGTAATAATAGTCACAGATATGATACCTGACCTTATCGTTAAGGTTTCTCACGATGACATATTCACTCTCAATCTTTTGATTTCTTCATGTGATTTGCTACATTTACTCTGAGCCTTTTATCTTGGTTCTCCTATATGATCTGCTTATGTCTTATTTATAGAACCCTGCTATGCTTACCTTTGATATAGATAAACCTTTGATATTTGAGACCTTACTCAATAATTGAACTTTGAGCATTGAACCTAGGCTATGATCCTTTTGAAATGACTTTGATAGTTGACACTTCTTTTGAACCCTCAGTAGTTGAGAACCAAGCCACTATTTGTTTCCTAGCCCATGAAGGGAAACATGGGCCGTAGACATTGATGCACCTTTGGCATGACTGCATGTGTGAGTAGTGATTTCTCGACGCCGTCCCCTTTGATATTATATGCGCATTATGAAGACTATTATTTGTTTTAAATAGAAGGCCGTATGTGATGGCATCCTAGATTCTGTTATGTATTCGATGGATTAATTGACTTATGATATTTGGATATTTGGTGACTGATACTTGCGGGTGCATCACGTCTATTCATAAGCCACTTGGGAGCTCATGACTCCATGGTTACTATGAATGATTTTGTTTGGACTTGTTAATTGGACTACATTTGATTCTCTGATTCATCTTATCTTACATATGAATTTGATCATTCTGATTTTGTCTACCATTTTATTTGTACTTCTTTTGATCATTGTATTGGTCGATATCCTTTGAACCTTGACTATCTCTCACTCTTTTCGAGAGATTCCGTTATCTATTTGCATTCGATATATATACATCTGATTCAACTGCGGGCTTTGTAAGCTCACCGCACTTTCTTTTTCCGGCAGGACATCTAAGCGTAAGGAGCTGGTGTTCGCTTTCACACTATGCAGTGGCTGAGGTGTGAGGTGACTCTACCCCGACGATCATATAGATTTGTGAGAGATATAGTGAAATTGTTTCTTTTCCAAGACATATGTATCTTCGTTTGGATATGTACTATCTTTTGAGAACTTATGTACCTTAAGTCGTGTTGACTATTTCCTTTGGTTATTTATTCAGACTTCCGCTGTTTATTGCATTGTGTTATGGTTATGTATGTCATTAATGTCACACCATATTTGTAATACTTCTACCCTTTTTGGGTCGGGGCGTTACAATTTTATGGTACATCAGTAGCCAGGTTAACATCCCAGACGAGTCTTATGACCTAAGAGCGTAGGCAATTGACCTGTGAGGGATTGGGTAGACATTAGGTTCCTGAGCTACGTAACTCGCTTCCGTAACCTATCATGTTTTCGTTTGCAATAATGAACCTCCTACACCTTAATTCGAACGTATAATCACTTTTCAACCCCACTGAAGAGAACCGATAATCTTATAGATCCATGAATATGTTAACTGCCCTCTACGTTTTGCTGATCGTATTCGCCCTGCGAATTTACTTCTATCCATATCTCGACTCTGATGTGATTCTTAGGCATGTGAGATCTTGGTTGCTTTCTCATCAAGCTACCAACTGACTTCTATGCTAGGACGTGATCTTTCTGGGTAACGTTCCCAACCTGAACTTGTTTATCAGGTTCCTCACCGCTAAGTCCGAAAAGCTCATCTCTTCTATAGGCACGTACCTAGATATTCTCATGGGTGCCAAGGTTTCTGGCTTCTGTTATGGACACCCTCTACTGGAGAGGTCCTAATATTGAAAATCTTTTCTGTTTGTCGTGAATTCCCGCTGATGTTTTTCCTGATGAACAACCTGACTTCCTCCGCTAGAGAGTGAATTGGCCATTAAGTTCAATCCCAGTGCCAGAACCTAACTCAAAGGCTCCGAACGTAATGACACCTGTTGAATTAAATAGAGTTAAAGAGCAGTTACAAGAGATGTTGGAAAATGGCTTCATTAGACCCAGTGTTTCACCGTGGGGTGCACCGGTCTTATTTGTTAAGAAAAAAGATGGGAGCATGCGCTTGTGTATTGATTACTGGAGAAGGATAGGAGGCGGGGGTCAGAGGGGGGACAATAGTTCCTTCTGCGTAACTCTCTTCCGTAACCTATCTTGTTTTCGTTTGCTAATCGTTTTCAACCCCAATGAAGAACCATATGCTTATTGACCAGATAATGTTAACTGCCTCTCGTTTTTGCTGATCGTATCCGTCCTGGCGAATTTTAACTTCCTACATCCATATGCTCGACTTGATGTGATTCTTGCATGGATTTGGTTGGCTTCTCCATCACAAGCTACATTGACTGCTATGCTAGTAACTGTGATCTTTGGTAACGATTCCACCAACCTGAATTTGATTATCAGGAGTTCCCTCACCGCTTAAGTCCGTAAAGCTCAATCTCTGCTATGTAGGCACGTACCTTGATTTCCATGGGTGCCAAGGTTTATCTGGCTTCTGTTACGGTACCACATCTTTGGAGAGTCCTAAAATTGAAAAAACTCTTTCTGTTGTTCGTGAATTCGATGATGTTTTTTTCCCAGATGAACTATCCTGGACTTTCCTCCCATCAGAGAGGTTTGAAATTTGGCATTAAGTTAATTCCCGGTGCTGAACCTATCTCAAAGGCTCCGTATCGTATGACACCTGTTGAATTAAAAGAGTTAAAGGAGCAGTTACAAGAGATGTTGGAGAATGGCTTCATTAGACCCAGTGTTTCACCGTGGGGTGCACCGGTCTTATTTGTTAAGAAAAAAGATGGGAGCATGCGCTTGTGTATTGATTACCGGAAGAGGATTGGGTAGACATTAGGTTCCTTCTGCGTAACTCTCTTCCGTAACCTATCTTGTTTTCGTTTGCTAATATGACTCCTACACCATTAATCGAACGTATAATCATTTCAACCCCAATGAAGAACCATATGCTTATTGACCATGAATATGTTAACTGCCCTCTCCGTTTTGCTGATCGTATTCCCCCCACCCCCCCGTCTGCGAATTTAACTTCCTATCCCATATGCTCGACTTTGATGTGTTTCTTGGAGCATGGATTGGTTGGCTCTCATACAAGCTACCATTGACTGATATAGCCTAAGAATGTGATCTTTGGTAACCGTTCACCACCTGAATTTGTCTATTATCAGGTCCCTCACCGCTTAGTCTGTAAAGCTCATCTCTCTAATGAAGCACGGTACCGTGATTTCTCATGGGTGCCAAGGTATTACAGGCTTTTCTGTATATGGACACAAACGTCTTTTGGAGAGTCTAATATAGAAAATCTTCTTTGTTCTCGGAGAGAAATCGCTGATGTATTTACCCCACGATTAACTTCCTAGACTTCCTCCCTCTAGAGAGGTTGAATTTGGCAATAAGTTAATTCCCGGTGGCTGAGAACCCTATCTCAAAGGCTCACACGACGTATGAGCACCCGTGAATTGAAAGTAGTAAAAGGAGCCAGTTACAAGAGATGTGAGGAGAACTGGCTTCATAGACCCAGTGTTTCACCGTGGGTGCACCGTCTTATTTGTTAAGAAAAAAGATAGGAGCATGCTCTCTGAGTATATGACTCACCGCGAACTCACCGTATTACGTTTCGTAACCGCTATCCTGCTTCCGCGAATCTAGACGATTTGTTTGACCAACTGCAAGGGCCCAAATATTTTTCTAAGATTGCGATCTGCGATCTGGTTAACATCAGCTTCGGGTGAGAGAGCAGATATTTCTAAGACCGCTTTTCGACTCGTTATGGCCACTACGAATTCTTGGTTATCGCCTTCGGACAGAACTAATGCTCCTGCTGTGTTTATGGATTTTGTATGAACCGTATCTTTCCCACGAAGTACCTTGACAAGTTTCGAGTTACATTGTTTTTCATTGATGACATCCCTCGTTCCTCCAACAGTCTGAAGTAAGAGCAGATCAACATCAACTGATTGTTTTGGAGATTCATAGACAGAAGAAGTGTATCGAAGATTTTGAAGTGCGAGTTCTGGTTACAAGCAAGTCGGCTTTCCTTAGACATATGTATCATGCAGACGCATCATACATGGATCCATCAATAGGAGACACCCAACGTAAACAGGATCTGAGGGAGAACTCCGTCCTTGGGAAATGGTCAATTACCATAGTGACCAACCATCACAGATGAGGGCTATCACCAAATGGCCGAGACCTACACGGTGACAGAAGTGAGAAGTTTTCTAGACTTGCAGCTTAATACCGAGTTTTGCGCGCGTTGAGGGTTTCTCCCTAATTAGCTTTAACCTCTTACCCATCTGAATGAGAAAAGAGGGTGCGAAAGATTGTGTGGACAGAAAAAATGATTGGCGTCAGGAGAGTTTGGAGGAATATGAAACGGACATGGTGTCTTCTCCAAATATTGACTCTTCCATCTAGGATCCGGTACTTTTCAGATAATACAGTGAAGCTTCGAAGAAAGGTTTGGGTTGTGTTTTGATGCAACATGGGAAGGTGATCGCCTACGCTTCAAGGCAGCTAAAGCCTTATGAAGTAAATTATCCAACCCATGATCTTGAGTTAGCTGCGGTGGTTTTTTGCATTGAATGTAACTAGAACACTATCTTATGCAGTGACAATCTTGCGGATAACAATATACAGAATCAATAAGATTCTCAATACAATCTTCAACTCAGCGAGAACTCTAACATGAGACTGAGAAGATGGTTGGAAACTTCTGAGAAAGATTATGACACTAACATCCAGCGTACCATCCAGGCAATGGCTAATGTGGTTTGCCGCGGCGTACTTAGTCGAAAATACTGGTGATGATAAGCTTATTTTGGATTCCATCACTCCTTCACATGATTTAGAGCGTTGGATGTTGAGTTATGTGTAGCGAGGTACTGGGTGGCTATTGGGCGAGTATAGGATATGAGGACTAACCTATCTACAATCAAAGAAGCTCAAGAGGACGAACGGTGAGTTCATGGTGGCCTAATGTGCAGAATGTTGAAGACGGTAAACATACTGAGTTCAGTGTTGATGATGACGGTGTTCGTGTGGTTTGAAGATAGGCTATGTGTTCAAATGATCAGGCCCGCGAGAAGGTAAACAAAATCTCATAGTCTTCCATTTACTATTCATCCAGGTTTCAACCAAAATGAGTATAGAGATTTAAAACAGTACTTTTGGTCGGAACGGCAGGCATGAAGCAAGATGTGGCTATGTTTGTATCCAAGTGTATGACTTGTCAGCAGGTCAAAATTGAACATCAAAGAGCTAGTGGTTTGTTACAGCCGTTAGAGATTCCTATGTGGAAATGGGATGAGATTTCCATGGATTTCGTTACTGGTTTGCCTACTACTCAGAAAAGACATGACGCGATTTGGGTGGTTGTTGATCGGCTAACCAAGTCTGCTCATTTCTTACCCATTCGAAATAACTATGATATTAGTAAGTTAGCGGAGATTTTTCAACAGGAAATCGTTAGACTACATGGTACTCTGACTTCTATTGTGTCCGATAGAGATCCGAAGTTTACGTCTCGTTTTTGGAAAGGATTACAAAAAGCTTGGGGAACTCGTCTTAAGTTCTGTACAGCATTTCATCCTCAGACCGATGGTCAATCAGAGAGGACCATTCAGACCTTGGAAGATATGTTAAGGGCTTATGCTTTGG
>BQNB010015969.1:33814-72359 GCA_026074375.1 Tanacetum coccineum
TCTACTACACACAAGATCTACTTTTTCAAGAGGCTAAGGATTCTCAAACTACTCAAACCATCAAGCTACCCATGCTTCAACCTAGTGAGTATGATCTATAGAAGATGAGGATGGATCAGTACTTACAGTGCATTGATTACACTCTATGGGAAATCATAGAAAATGGTAATGCACCCATAGTAACAAAACTTGTTGATGGTAATGAGACTGTTATTCCTCCTACAACTATTGAAGAAAATTCATAAAGAAGGGCAGAGTTGAAGGCAAGAAGCACTTTACTAATGGCCTTACCTAATGAGCATCAATTAAAATTCAACACATACAAGGATGCTAAGTCACTGATGCAGGCTATTGAGAACAGATTTGGAGGTAATACTGCTACAAAGAAAACACAAAAAAATCTTTGAAAGCAGCAGTATGAAAACTTTGTTGCATCCAGCACAGAGGTGATTGAATAAACCTATGAAAGGATTCAAAATCTAATTAGTCAACTGGAGATGCATGGTGAAGTTATCTTTCAAGAATACATCAATCAGAAGTTCTTGGGAAGTTTGTCACAAGAATGGGCTATACATACTATTGTGTGGAGGAATAAACCAGAGATTAAAACATTGAGTTTGGATGACCTCTTTAACAACCTGAAGGCTTATGAATCAGAGGTCAAGAGGACATCTAACTCAACCACTAATTCACACAATGTAGCCTTTTTATCCACTGGCAGCACTAACAATGCATCTAGAGCAGTTAATACTACTCAGGGTGTTAATACTGCTAGCACTCAGAGTGCTGCTTATAGCTCAAAATCTGGTGAAAATTTTAGTAATGCTATGATGTATTCCTTCTTTTCTAGCCAACCATGTATTCCACAGATTGATAATGAAGATCTTTAACAAATCGGTCCTGATGATCTAGAAGAGATGGACTTGAGGTGGAACATTTCTATGCTAACTATGAGAGCAAAAAGATTCCTGAAGAATACTAGAAGGAAGCTGGACATAAATAACAAAGAAAGAATTGGGTATGACAAGTCCAAGGTGGAGTGTTTTAACTGCCACAAAAAAGGACACTTTGCAAGGAAGTGCAGGGCACCCAGGAATCAAGATAGCAAGAATCAAGACAGCAGGAACAAGGAGCCTACAAGAAGGATTGTGCCAATTAAAGAAACTACTCCAAATGCCTTAGTGTCTCAGTGTAATGACTTTGGCTATGATTGGAGTGACCAAGCAGAAGAAGGTCCAACTAATTTTTCTCTCATGGCTTATTCTTCATCAAGTTCAAATTCTTCTACAAACTCTAAGGTATCTAATGACTCAAATTTTTGTTCATCTTGTTTAGAATGTGTAAAAAATCTAAAAGAGCAAAATGAACAATTAGTTAAAGACTTAAGAACAGCTAAGATAAGTGATGTATCTTATAAAACTGGTTTAGAATCTGTAGAAGCTAGACTAGTAATCTTTAAGAAAAATAAGTTTGTATATGAGGAAGATATAAAACTCTTAAAACATGAAGTCTATTTAAGAGATTTAGATATTGCAGAGCTTAAAAGGAAGTTAGAATTGGTTACAAAAGAAAAAGATGAGGTTTAACTTGTAATATAAAAATTTGAAAATTCATAAAAAATCCTAAGTGAACTTCTAGACAGACAGATAATGGATAAGTGTAAAACAAGGTTAAGGTATAATGTTGTCTCACCTCCTTATATTGGGAATTTTATGCCACCTAAGCATGATTTAGTTTATCCTAGTCTAGATGATTTTGTGGAAGTGAATGAGTCTGTTAGTGAGTCTGTAGTTGAAAAGCCTACTGTTGAGACTAATGAACCTAAGAATGCTAGGAAAGAAAATGGAGCCCTAATTATTAAGGATTGGGTGTCTGAAAGTGAGGAAGAAGATGTGCCTAAGATTAAAACAGTTAAGATGTTTAATAAACCTAGTTTTGCTAAGATAAACTTTGTTAAGTCTACTGAGCAAGTAAAATCTCCTAGGAAAACATCAGTTGATAAAAATAGGCAAAACACACCTAGTCCTAGAGGGAACAAGAGAAACTGGAACCAACAGATGTCTCAAAAATTAGGGAGTAATTTTGAGATGTTCAACAAAGCTTGTCATGTGTGTGGTAGTTTTGATCATTTGAAGAATGATTGCAATAACTGGTATAATAATGGAAGATTTGCAAAACCAGTTTGGACCAATGTTCAAAGGGTGAACAAACAGAATTTCTCTAAATTAACTCACCCCAGTCCAAAAAGGAACATGGTTCCAAGAACAGTCTTAACTAGGTCTGGCCCAATTTCACTTAATACTGCTAGACCAGTTAATACTGTTCAACCAAGAACAACAGTGAATAATGCAGGACCCATGAAAAATGTTATTAATAATGCATATTCAACTGCTAGAAGGCCTTTTAACAAAATAACAGCAGCTAATAACAGTAATTTCACTAAAAAGATTAATACTGTTAAGGGAACAAGGGTTAATACTGCTAGACCAAAAGCAGTTCTTAGTGCTGTTAAGGAAAACAAAGGAAATGCTATTAAGGCCTCAGCATATTGGGTTTGGGAAACAAAGCAAAAAAAATTTAGACCATGTCTCCAGAAACAATGGTGCATCAATGTCCTTTAAAAGATTTGACTATATTGATGCACAAGGCAGATCCAAGTCAGTAATGGCTTGGGTCCCCAAAAGAAACTAATTTTCCTACCATTATGTGCAGGGCAATCCACAACAAGATTTGAAGGATAAAGGAGTGATTGACAGTGGATGCTCTAGGCACATGACAGGAAACAGATCCTATCTTATAGATTATGAAGAAATTGATGGAGGATTTGTTGCCTTTGGAGGTAATTCTAAAGGAGGGAAAATTACTAGGAAAGGTAAAATAAAAACTGGTAAATTGGATTTTGAAGATGTGTATTTTGTAAAGGAACTAAAGTTTAACCTCTTCAGTGTCTCACAAATGTGTGACAAGAAGAATAGTATTCTTTTTACTGATACTGAATATTGTTTATGTCCTCAAGGACTTTAAGTTAACTGATGAAAGTCTTTTTACTTAAAGTTCTAGAAAGGATAACATGTACAGTGTTGACTTAAAGAATGTTGTTCCTCAAGGAGGTCTTACTTGTCTCTTTGCAAAAGCCACACCAGATGAATCTAATCTTTGGCATAGGAGGCTTGGACATGTAAATTTCAAAACAATGAATAAACTGGTAAGGGGAAACCTTGTAAGAGGTTTACCTTCAAAACTTTTTGAAATTAATCAAACCTGTGTTGCTTGTCAGAAGGGAAAGCAACACAGAGCTTCTTGTAAGACCAAAATAGTCAGTTCAATCAGCCAACCATTACAAATGTTGCACATGGATTTGTTTGGCCCTTAATTTGTAAGTGTTAATGAAAAAGTATACTCCTAGTTGTCATAGATGATTTTAGTATTTTAGTTAGTTTTTTTTAGCCACTAATGATGAAACTAATGATATTCCTTAAAACATTCTATCATGCAAAGAAAATCTAATAGACCTTAGTGGTGAATAGTGAATGAAGGAATGGTAACAATGAGACTTGAATTCAAAGAACAGGGTCATGAATCAGTTATTGTGAAATGAAGGGTATTAAGAGGGAATTTAGTGTTGCTAGGACTCCACAATAAAATGGAGTAGCTGAAAGGAAAAATAGGACACTAATAGAGGCTTCTAGACTATGCTAGCTGATTCAAAATTGCTACAAAACAACTTTTTTTGGTCTGAAGCATAAATACGCTTGTTATGTCCAAAATAAGGTGTTAGTTATCAAGCCTCACAACAAGACCCCTTATGAACTTTTTCTAGGTAGAAAACCTGCTTTGAGCTTCATGAACCATATAGGGTGTCTGTTATAATCCTAAATATCATAGATCACCTAGGTAAGTTGATGTAAAAGGTGATGAAGGTCTTTGTAGGATACTCTTAGCCAATAGCATAGCATTCAGAGTTTCAAGAATAGAACTAGGATAGTACAGAGAAGAGGTTGTAAGAAAGAGAAGAGGGGGGGTTAGATTAGGTGAGGTGCCTGCATGTTCAATTGTAGTGAGAATAGCACCTAAATATAACAGAAAGTGGACCTAATTGGGGTTTTTTGATATAGATGCACTAACAAATTCTATAAACTATAAGCCAGTTGTTGCAAGGATCAGTCGGCTTTAGTTTATAGAATTTGTTAGTGCATCTATATCAAAAACCCAATTAGGTCCACTTTCTGTAATATTAGGTGTATTCTCACTAAATTGAACATGCAGGTTCTCTTCTACTATCCTAGTTCTATTCTTGAATACTCTGAATGCTTTGCTATTGGTAGAGTATCCTACAAAGAACCCTTCATCAGCCTTTACATCAAACTTACCTAGGTGATCTATGATATTAAGGATTATAACAGGACACCCAAATGGTCTCATGAAGCTCAAAGCAGGTTTTCTACCTAGAAAAAGTTCATAAGGGGTCTTGTTGTGAGGCTTGATAACTAACACCTTAATTTGGACATAACAAGCAGTATTAACTGCTTCAGCCCAAAAAGTTGTTGGCAATTTTGAATCAGCTAGCATAGTCCTAGCAGCCTCTATTAGTGTCCTATTGTTCCTTTCAGCTACTCTATTTTATTGTGGAGTCCTAGCAACACTAAATTCCCTCTTAATACCCTTCATTTCACATAACTGATTCATGACCCTGTTCTTGAATTCAGTCTCATTGTTACATCTTATCACTTTCACCCTAAGGTCTATTAGATTTTCTTTGCCTGTTATGAATGTTTTAAGGATTTCATTAGTTTCATCCTTAGTGGCTAAAAAAAACCTAACTAAACATACTAAAATCATCTATGACAACTAGGCAGTATATCTTTTTCATTAAACACTTTACAAATATTAGGCCAAACAAATCCATGTGCAACATTTGTAATGGTTGGCTGATTGAACTGACTGTTTTAGTCTTACTAGGAACTCTGTGTTTGCTTCCCCTCTGGTCAAGCAACACAGGATTTAGATTAATTTCAAAGAAGTTTAGAAGGTAAACCTCTACAAAGTTTCCTCCTTACCATTTATTTATTTTTTGAAAATTACATGTCCAAGCCTCCTATACCAAAGATTAGATTCATCTGGTGTGGCTTTTGCAAAGAGACAAGTGAGACCTCTTAGGAACAAACATTCTTTAAGTCAACACTGTACATGTTTCCTTTCTAGACTATAAGTACAACATGAATTTTCGTTCATCAGTTAACTTAAAGTCTGGAGACAGAACAACACATTCAGTATTAGTAAAAAGAATACCATTCTTCTTGTCACACATTTGTGAGACACTAAAGAGGTTAAACTTTAGTTCCTTTACAAAATACACATCTTTAAAATCTAATTTACCAGTTTTTATTTTACCTTTCCTAGTAATTTTTCCTCCTTTGCAATTACCTCCAAAGGAAACAAATCCTCCATCAATTTCTTCATAATCTGTAAGATAGGATCTTTTACTGTTAAAAATGTCACTAGAGCATCCACTGTTCAATCATCCTTATCCTCAAATCTTGTTGTGGATTTCCCTGCACATAATGGTAGGAAAATTATTTTCTTTTGGGACCCAAGCCATTACTGACTTGGATCTGCCTTGTGCATCAATATAGTCAAATCTTTTAAAAGGACAATTGATGCACCATTGGTTCTTGGAGAATGGTCTAAATTTTTTGCTTTGTTTCCCAAAACCAATATGCTGAGGCCATAATACATTTCCTTGTTTTCCTTACAGCACTAAAACGCTTTTGGTCAAGCAGTATTAACCCTTGTCCCTTAACATTTAATCTTTTAGTGTAAATACTGTATTACTGCTGTTATTTTGTTAAAGGCCGTTCTAGCAGCTGAATATGCATATAATAACCATTTTTTCATAGCCCTGCATTATTCACTGTGGGTCTTGGTTGAAAAGTATTAACTGGTCTAGCAGTATTAAGTGAAATTGGGCTAGACCTAGTTAAGACTGTTCTTCGAACCATGTCCTTTTGGACGTGGAGGTGACTTAATTTAGAGAAATTCGTTTGTTTACCCATTGAACATGTCCAAACGGTTTCAAACTTATAGATTATTATACCAGCTATTAGCATCATTCTTCAAATGACAAAACTACCACACACATTGCCAAGCTTTGTTTGAACGCATCTGCAAAATTACTCCCTAAGTTTTGAGACATCAAATGGTTGTCCAGTTTCACTGTTTCCCCTAGACTTCTAGATGGACTGAATGATGAACTGTATGTGGCTTGCCTAATTTGCTCAACATGGGGGGGAGGGGGGGTGTGGGTTAGAGTAGTTGTGTAAATATAAAAATTGGTGAGAACCGGGACTTGTCGAGGCTATTGATTCTTTTATTCCCTTTGATAAACGCTTGGCTACTTTTCCAAGTTATTAGTCGAGGGGATTTGAGATTTTTGGTTTCTCGAGTGCTTACTTCATAGCATTGCGTGGGACACGCAACATCTTAGTTTGGGGGATTTTGGTATGTGCTTAATTACACATACCTTTTACCTTTAAAAACGAGCTAAAATAACCAAAAACGGACTCAAAATGCCAAATATATGCTTGTTTTGCTAATTGTGTTGTGCAGGAACGGATATCTCACAAAAAGACGAAAAACCAAGCAAAAAGCGACAAAACCGGACACGGGATGGAAAAGTGTGTGAAGACGAAGCCCAATCAAAGTCAAGTCAACTCCGAGAAGAAAAAGCAAAGAAAAATATAACTTGAGGGGTCAAAAATGCCAAACCCCTAAGTTATATTATTAAGGAAACAAAGGCAGGGGCTGATTATGCCAATTTGGGAAACTTCATTTATAAAAGAAAGAAAGGGGAAAAAGAGAATGAAAAGAAGAAAGATGTGGAGGGGCTTTTCTTGTACACAAACCAAACATGCCCTTAATCATCTTCAACCTCTCTCTGTCACAACCCAACTTGTATAAACCCCTTTTCCCAATCTCCCGCCAATACCAAAACCAGCCAGCACCTAGTTTTGCTCCATACTTCTACCCTGCAACACTCCATCAACCACTTGACAAAACCTTCCCACTTACCCCACATGGCCACAATGCCAAGTTGGCAATCCAAGGGCATTTTCGATCCAAGGGATGAGAGAGAATACAAGGAAATTAAGGGCCAGGATATATTGTGAGTTTATACTCACAATACTAGCACAAGGAAGCTTTATACTCAGCAAACAAACACAGTCAAGCTCAACAAAGAAAAGTCAATGAAAGTCAAACAGAAGACTTCAGCTTGTTTTACCTTTTTCTTTGTATAAATAGGGCTAGTGAGCCATGTAAAAAAAAACAAGTAGAAAGGAGAGTAATTTTTAGTTTTTAATATAAAAAAAAACTTTTTCCTTTCTGCAATTTGTAAAAGTTCCAAGTTTAATGAAATTTGTCAAGTTTGTTTTTTGCAATTCGTGTTCCAAGTATTACATTACCTAAAGTTTGTCTTAAAGCTACTCATAAGCTCTGAAGAGTCCTCTAATAAGCTCTTTATTTGAGCTAAATAAGTGTTAACTAAGTTTAAATTCTGCAAACCAGTTTAATAACCTGAATTACCTTTGCATTTGAATTGTGGAAAGCATTTTGGAAGTTGGTTGTAATGGAAAACCAAATGGACTCATACCCTAGCTTATAGCTGCCCTTTTGGGTTCCTCTTGTTTAGCTAGAGGTTCATTGTAAGTCTCTTATTTAATTCTTGCACTTTTCTTTAAGGTTACTGTAGCATTGCTTATTATTGTTTATTTCTGTCTTATCTTGCTTAATAGTGTTAATATATGCTTAATTTTCCTTGGTTTAAGCTTTTGTATCATTTATTTATACTTGTTCTTTTAATATGTCATTTTTAGCTAAAATTGCCTTTTGCTTATTCAGCTTATCTAAGTGCTTAATTTCTGTTGAAAATGGTTCATTAGTGCTTAATATGTTCATATAATCATTTGTCTTTAAAAGCTTTGGCCTAAATCTCTTAAAATTAGTTTTAAAAATGGATTTCATAATCTTAAAGGGGTGTTTGGGTCAAGGCTGAAAATGGGTCATTTTGGCTCTTGAATGGGTTGTGGTCATTTGATAAATTTCATTTAGCTATATTTAGGTCTTATAAGCTGTTTTAATCAAGTTTTTATTTGTTGAATTTAATTTCCAAGTTTATATTAGCTTATTTGTGAACCTGTTGAATTTTGCTTAAGTAGAAGTGCTTATTTTTGAGTTTTAGCTTAAAGTAGATATTAAGCTTTGTTTGCATATTAATTTTAAATGTTTATATGCATTGGGTAAGTGTTGTTGTAATGTGCAAATGTGTTTTAAAGTTTAAGTTAGAATCTGCATGAGAGTTAAAAAAAGGGATAATTAGCTTTTTCATAAGCTCATTCTGGCTTATTTAGTGTTTCAAAATATCTTTTGAGTCTTAATTATTGTTCATTGAGCTTAAATCTCAATCTGTTTTTAGCTTATATCATCATAAGAATCCAATTGCTTGCTCATTTTTAAGCTCAAAAGTGCTTATTTTCAGTAAAATCAAAAAAATAGTAGTTTAGTCATTTGTGCTTATTGTGCTTATTCAAATGGCTTATTTAAAAAAGTGAATAGGTGGGCTTAATAAGGACTCATTAGTGAGCTTATTTCCAAAAGCACACTTTTCAGTTTGGCTTATTTAGGATTTTAGCTTATTTTCATTTTGGCTTATTTTAGAAAAAGTTAGAGTTTACTATATTTTGATGCAAATTGAGTTGAGTTAAGTTGTTTTTGGTTGAAAAGGCTTTTTGGAATCAGATTAAGCAACATATAAGCTTTCCAAAACATCTTTCCTTTTTCATTTTGGTTTAATTTTGAGCTTTTTACAGCTTATTTACTAAAAGTAAGTCCAAACCTTAACTTTCTGCAATCAGCAGCTCTTTTGGCTTTTTGGGGCTTATTGAGTGCTTATTTTTATAAGGTGCCTTTATTAAAGTTGCTTAAAAACATGTCCCGGACAACTTTCGTGTTTTGAGTTTTGGCTAAAAACGATTTTTTAAAATCAGCCGTTTTAGAGCATCGTTTCTGCTGGTAGAGCCTCGTTTCTGCTGGCAGTATTGTCGTTTCTGCTGATAAGTGCATCGTTTCTGCTGATAGTGCACCATTCCTGCTGGTAGGGTTAAATTTTTTTTTTTTTTTTTCATTTTCCATGCCCGTTTTAGGTTTTGTTCCATTAGATTGTAATTTAGGGTTTCCTTATACCTAATTTTGCTTCCCGTAGTTGTTAGGACTTATAATCAATCAAAATCATTCTCACTCAATCTAAATCAAACCAAGATCAACTTTCAATTGCAGCCTCGTTGGGACATACGACCCGGGAATCATACTTCCGGAATCTTTTTATCATTGATTCTCTTATATATTTTATTTCTAGGTAGGTCTTGACTTTTTACCTTGGTCAAGGGTGAAGAGTTTGGATTTGCCTAGTATTTTATATATACTATATTGCGAGAACCAATTTTTGGCGCCGCTGCCGGGGAGGCTAGTGCTACGATTGTTATCCTACGTTTGATTTAAGTTTGTCTTATTGTGAATATATCATCTTAAAAAACACAAAAATATTTTTCTTTTCTTTTTACTAGTACATATCATATAAATCTAATTAAAAAAAAATCAAAAATATAAAAAAATTGTCCATAAACAAGAAATAAAATACATAAATTGGTAAAAATACCAAAATATAATATTCTCAATTGAGGTATTATCATAATTTCCGTTGAACTAGTGAGTTCCCACCCGAACAAAAGATTTAAAGACTTACCATTTGTATCACTTACGAGGTACGGCTCACCTCGATTCGATTAACAAACTAGACGGTGGGTATAAGGAGGGTTGTTCCAAGGAACTACGACCCGAAAGGAGATATAAGCTTCGCGCTATCACTCTCCTCCGCTCGCTTGTGCGTTTTTCGAATTGGGAGCTACCGTGAAGTAGGATCGATTATTTGGTTTAAGTCGTCTCTCTCAATTGTCCGTTAAAATAAATTATGAATAAATTTTTGAAAGAAAAAAAAAACAAAAAATAATCTTCTTTTTCTTCGTATCATCTAATTCTTTTCTTATCCATCTTTATGTTTAACTCTTATGACGTCATTCAGCTATTGTTTAAATCCTCTTTACGCGATTAAAGAGAGTAAAGTTAGTACTGCTAGAGTAAAGTTAGTACTGTGGTTAGATTAATGAAGAAAATATTCTAAGTAGTTACTACTGCTTGTACACGGTTAATGCTGCTGGTGTATAAGTTATTGCTGCTAGTGTTCAGAGTTAATGCTGCTGGTATAAAGTTACAACTGCTGACAGAGTTACAACTGCTAATGGATAAAGATTGATTGAAGATAAAGATTGCTTATGTGATATGTATGAGATATTTTTGTAAAAGATATGTATAAGTTATTTGTTTAGAAGATCATGATAACTTAGGAAAATATTGTAAGCCAGTTAGGACTCCTTGGTGTATAAAAGGAGGTCTTAGGGCATAGAGATTGACATCTTTTCATTGTTCTGTCAATTTATTCGTAGCTTCAAGGTTTTGTAACCCTAACACTATTAAGAGTGTTCTTATTATATAGAGGCTGAAAGTTTGGTAAACTGTTTTGTTATTGATTTTATTCATTACTGTTTCATTGAAATTCTTCTTAGTATCATTGACTAGATTCCGCATAGTCTTTGATATTCACAATCAAAGTTTCTATCATAGTTGTTTTGGATTTATTCAATACAACTTAGGCTTATACAAGCTAAGCAAGATCTATTTTATTGGGATCAACAATATTCACATAGCAGTCATAAGCACATATCTTGTCCCAAAAACAAAACCACATTTCGCATAGTTTAATTCTCAAACAGTTTCAAAAATATTTGAGTATCATTTTCCCCCAACAGAAAAATAGTAGAAAATGGGGCTACGAGAACTCACCTCAAGCAAGTCTTTATCAACCAAATCTCAATCACATAGGCAAATGCAACGACGTCCGCACACGACCTAGTCCAGTTAATGTCCTATTTTAATCATTCATTTCCCCAAAAATGTCTTCTATTTGATGATAGGTTTAGAGCCGTTGTTATCTTTCATAACATTTAGTTGGTGTGATGGTTGACGTCATATCCCAGCAATTATATTAATCTCATCGCTCAATAATCCATACTTATACTATTTAAAGAAAATAGATAAGTAATATACGTAAATATTTATAATAACTAATTATAAATATATCTCGATAAGTCCATTCGGTAACCTTAGTCATCGCAAAAATAATCATAATAGAGTTGAAAATGGAACGTTTACTCATAATAAACATAATTGAGAAGTTTCGAGAAAAAATATATTTTTCGTCTTCTGGTGAATTTATTTAATACAATAAATATAATTAATATTTTATTATTTAAAATCAAAAATCATGTTTTTAGGTAAAATTTAAGTATAAACTTTTTACGAAATTTCGACATGACCCGTACGTTCATACAACGTTTTCCAAGGTTTTTAACCTTTATTTCAAACACTTTTCAAACTTTCGACACTTTTCCGACAAAATTCCAAAATCTCGATCTTTAACGTTTACTAAAACGTTTTTCCCTAAAATATCGTTTAATACCACTTCGTAAATACATTTCACTTTCAAAAAGTCCGTCAAAACTATTATAACGACTAGATATCGCTTATTAGGCTTTAAGGCCCAATAAGGGTCCATTAAGATATTTATAAGTCCAAAATACGATCCAAGTCCAAAACCAAGGTCCGTTTATATACATAAGCTTATACTAATAATTAGGAAATAATCCGGACCACAATAAGCCCTCCCATTAAGCCATGACTTAAATGGGCTTATTGGCGTGAGCCATAGCTCCACATTACAATATATTATGCTTGGAAATAAACTAATAAGCTACGTATCGCATTTTGGTTCTAACCATAAGCTATAAAAATAGTCCACGACATACGCCATACTACGTAAATAATCAAAACACGTTTCCTTGTGTTTTTTAAAATAAGCCGCGAGCCATAAGCTCACAATAAGCCACGAAATAAGCCCAAAAATAAGTTATACATGCTATTATACAAAATAAGCTATTTAGTAATATATGTTTCTCAACCATCACGACCACAACATCAAAACTACAAAAACCCCTTTGTTTCTTTTCTTATCCGACGCAACCAAACACCCCTATTATATCCGTTTCGTTTCCAAAAATCGATTTTCACGATGATCAACTTGTACAACTAACATCTATGCATCAATATAAGCCCAAAAGGACAAACGAAATTTAAATTTGAAAACTTACAAGAAAATCTTCAAAAATGTAGATTTCGACACGAACCGGACAACCCAAACGTTGTTTAAATGAATACCCAAATACTCGTATCAACCCAGGATATCACGGTCTTGATCAAAGTTGGGAAACCTATGGTGATTTGTGGTGGTTCGTGGCGGACGAAACACACATACACACATTTGTGTTTTTTTAATCAACCTTGGGACATATTAGCTAAAATTAAGTCTCCTTGTCCCCTTAAGCTTACATGACCAGTTAGAGTATCCCATGAGGTCTCGGGTCTTTCTTTTTGTGTTGGGATCACTTAAATACTCGTAAAACTTGGTCGTAAAATTTTCCCCAAAGTTAATTAGCTTTTTTATTCACCTTAAAAATACTTCTCCATTAACCTAGAGTATTTACACGACATATTTACACTTTAAACCCTTCAAAACTCATTTGGACATTAACGGATGTGTCAGGACTCGTTTTTTGGCATTTCTCAAAATTCACGGGTCAAAATAACAACCTCTAAAAAGAAATATTATTCACAAATAACCATAAATTACCACAATTTGTCACAAAATCCACCACCGTCAACACGGTACAAAAATCTAAATAAACTGACAAACGTCAAATAGTCAAAGGACTATAAATGAAATATTCAGAACACAAAAAGGGAAAAGGTTACATACTACCACCTTAAAAGAATTTCGACCCCAAAATTCAGCTACTAACATCACTAAACAAATGCGGGAACTTCAATTTCATCTGATCCTCACGTTCCCACGTGAATTCAGGACCACGTTTCGAATTCCACCGAACCTTGACGATGGCAATCCTACTACGCTTCAGCTTCTTAAAAACGCTCTTTCTAAAATTTCACAGGTCTTCCACAAATTTCAACTTATCAGTCACACTCGTAATCTCTTCAAGGCACTTGCAGGTTGGTCAGCCATACACTTTAGGTTCGACACGTAGAACGTGTCATGAACACCATTCAATTTCTCAAGTAAGTCTAACCGATAGGCCATAGAACCTACCTTCTCAATGATCTCAAAAGGTCCAACAAATCTAAGTGCTAGTTTTCTTTTCTTCCCAAAGTGTACCACACCTTTCCAAGGCGACACTTTGAGCAAGACATAGTCACCTATACTAAACTCTAGAGGCTTTCTCCTCTTATCAGCATAACTTTTCTGACGATCAGCGTAGCCTTAAATTCTATCCCTTAATCTGAAGATCTTCTCAGTGTTTCTTGCACTAACTCTGTTCCTAATTCAAACGGACCTTCTCCAACCTCAGCCCTACATAACTTGGCGAACGACACTTTCTAACATACAATGCCTCAAACAGAGCACATCTCACACTAGAATGATAACTATTGTTATACGAAAACTTGACCAACGGTAGATGAACATCCCAACTTCCTCCGAAGTCCAGGATGCACGCTCTAAGTATGTCTTCCAAAGTCTGAATAGTATGCTCACTTTGACCATCGGTCTAAGGGTGATAAGCTGTACTCATGTCTAAATGAGTTCCTAATGCCTCTTGCATTGACTGCCAAAACCTTGATGTGAAACGACTATCACAATATGATATGATGGAGATCGACACACCATGTCTAGCAACTATCTCATTCAAATACAATCTAGCTAATCTATCCATCTATAATCCTCACATATATGTAGAAAATGAGCAGACTTAGTCAACCAGTCTACAATAACCCAGATTTTGTCATGCCCACTACTAATCCTAGGAAAACACGTAGTTACAAAATCCTAGTATTTCCTTCTATTTCCATACGGGAATCTTAGGTGGTTTAGGAGCAAGCCTGATGACCTTTGATGCTTCAGCCTTAACTTTAAACAAGTCCATAACACAATACCTATCCTCTCAAATCGTTTAATACATCTTATCTGTCCTGGTTTGTACAGAGTACTTCAACTTATGGGCTTCATCCATTATCAGGGTTCTTAAATCACCCTTTAAAGGTACCCATATTCGTTCCAGGTAGTACAAAGTCTGATCACTTCTCTGACTATTATTTCATCTAAACCTTTTTACAATCCCGCAGACTCATCCACATCCTCCTTCTAAGCCGTCAGTATCCTATCCTTAATACTCGACTGAAGGATCATATTCATAGCTCTAACTCTCTTAGGATTTACTCTTTCCTTCCTACTTAGAGAATCAGCCACCACATTCTCCTTACCAGGATGGTAGCGAATTTCACAGTCATAATCACTAAACAATTCTATCCAGCGACGCTGTCGCGTATTCAACTCTTTCTGACTAAAGATATGATGAAGACTCTTATGATCTGTATATATGACACTCTTTGTCCCATACAAATAATGTCTCCAAATCTTAAGTGCAAACACGACTGCACCCAACTCCAAATCATGGGTCGTATAATTCTTTTCATAAATTTTCAACTGCCTAGACGCGTAGGTTATCACCTTTCCTCTTTGCATTAACACACAGCCTAGTCCTATCCCGAACGCATCATAATAAATAACAAAGTCTTCCAGTTCATCGAGGAGAGCTAGAACAGGAGCATTACACAACTTATCCTTCAAGGTTTGAAATGCCAATTCCTGTTCCTCACCCCAATCGAAAGTCTTTACCTTCTCTAAGTCAAGTTAGTAGAGACTTAGATATCTTAAAAAGTTCTTAATGATCTCTACGGTAATATCCAGCATTTGGGAATGAACAAACCTCAGTTGGAGTTCTAGGGGCTTTCCAATTCTTAACAGCTTCAATCATACTAGAGTCTACATGAATTTGATTACCATTTATCACATGCCCAAGAAACTGCACTCCCCTTAGCCAGAATTCACACTTAGAAAACTTAGCATATAATTTCTCCTTCTTGAGCAGTCCCAAGACTAACCTTAAGTATTCTACATGCTCCTCCTGAGTCTTAGAGTAGATTAAGATATCGTCTATAAACACTATCACAAACTTATCAAGATAGGGCCTACAAACCCTGTTTATCAAATCCATGAATATCGCTGGTGCGTTAGTCAGACCAAAGGGCATTATTGTGAACTTGAAATGTCCATAACGAGTTCTAAACGCAGTCTTTGGAATGTCATCCTCACGCACTCTCAGCTGATGGTATCTAGACCTAAGATCTATCTTTAAGAAAAACTGTGACCCTTGTAGTTGGTCAAATAGATCATCAATCTAAGGAAGCAGATAAAGATTCTTAACAGTTAACTTGTTCAATTCTCTATAGTCAATACACATCCTAAAAGAACCATCTTTCTTCTTCATAAACAATATCAATGCTCCCCAAGGTGTCTTGTGTGAATAAATCAAACACATCTCCTATGTGAGGTGCCTTGTTATATGTCTCTGCCTAAAACGTCCATAAATCTAGATAAACACTTGTTAAAATAAAATCTAATTTTTCTCCACGTCACGATAAATAATTTTTTTTCTCGCTTTGATTGCTTGAGGGCAAGCAATAGCTAAGTGTGGAGGGATTTGATAATGCCTTAAGTATACATGTTTTCTACGGCGTTATTTATATATATATTTTATCATTCTTATAAAATGTCGATACTTAATAGCATGAAATATGTGCAGGTTCACTTGAAGAAAGTCCAAGCTCAAATATGCTCAAAATGCAAGTATTTATGCCTTACGGAAGTCTAGCTAAAAGAAAATAAAGAATAAAGACCAAAATTATGACCAAGTACGCCGCACTTTTCCGCAAGTACGCCGTACTTCAGTCTAAAATAAATGAAGCAGTAAATACTAGAAGTACGCCGCACTTCATCCCAGCATTAATGATTTGGAACCGACATAAGGAAAAGTACACCGTACTTATTATTAAATACGCCGTACTTCACCCCTTTCCAAGCTTTTAAATAGAGATGAAATTTTGCCATTTGGAGATATCACTTACTACTTCAAAACAAATACTACTCTGGTATGTGTTTAATTACACACACCCTTTGCCTATAAAAATGGACTTAAAAGACCAAAAACATACCAAAAATACATTGTATTTGTGTGTTTTGCATTTATATTATGCAGGAAACGGATATCAACAAAAAGGACCTCAAAGAAACGAAGCCAAACAAAACGGATTATAACTAACGAAGCACGGAATGGAAAAGAGCGTGAAAAGTCAAGGTCAAAGCCAAAAAAGTTACCAAAAAGTCAACCCCAAAAAAGTCAAAGTCAACCGAAGCCGATCGATATCGAAGAAGAAAGAAGAAATTTTAAATGGGCCAACCCGTACCCATTAGATGGGTCGGGTCAGCCCATTTAAAACATTATGAAGACACTTAAATGGTTAATTCATAAACACCATTTAAGGCCTCATCCCGGCCCAATATTAAGGGCCCAAAAACCCACTCTCTAAACAGTTGTAACCCTTTACCCTTTACCTTTTAACGTATCGTTAGTCCTCAAGGACTTATCACATTGTCAGTCCACAAGGACTAACGGATGCAAACCACCAAAAAAATAAAAAAAAAAATAAAAAAAAAAAAAAAAAAAATAAAAAAAAAAATAAAAAAAAAAAAAAAAAAATAATAAAAAAAAAAAAAACAAAACCCACTTAACAGTTGTTAACCCTTTACCCCTTTACCTTTTACATCGTTAGTCCTCAAGGACTAACATTGTCAGTCCAAAAGGACTAACGATGCAAACACACTATACAATCTAAGGGACCTAAACTGCCAAACTCCCACAAACTTTTACCATGATCACCCAAAACAATTTACCCGCCAAAACCCCCATTGATACTATTCATCTTTCTTCTTCACCTCGACTACTACACCATCAAACAAACCCATCACTCTCAAACTTCTACCTCACTCACAAGAAGCCAATTCCACCTTGGCAATCCTTTGGTCTCTCATTGGATGATGAACATTGACCAAAATCAGTGGTTGTGATCACTTGACTTGGAGAACACACAAATTGGATGGCTATGATAAAGACTTGAAGTCACTCACACAAGAAACACAACCTCAGCTCTCACTCACAAAAGAAACACAGCTTGGAAGAGCCCAAGACTTGACGATTTTAGTATAAATAGGGCCATTAGGGCAAGCCTTTGAAGCATCTACTTTTCTGCATTTTGAGCTTACATTTTATGCTTATTTTAAGCTTATTGTAATTTTACTTTCCAAGTCTTGTACTGTTTTAAGTTATAATGAAAATGTGAAGTTTTATGTTTAAAAACTCTGTGTTATTTACTTACTGTTCCATTCGTTAAAAAAGTTTTATAAGCTCTTATTTACTGTCACTTAAGCCATTTACTTGCTCACTATAAGCTTCTTAATAGCTTATAGTGATTAAGTCCCTATATTACCAAAAATCACTCAAAAAGCTCATTTGGAAGATAAGCCAGAAAAGGAAGGGCTTATAGGGGTTTTACTAGCTTGTTTACACAAGCTAGAGCTTGTAGATAAGCTCTCTAAGAGCCCTTTTATCACTGTTTTGAGCAAGGGATTTGTAAGTCGTCATTTTCCATTTTTTTGCTTATTTACTATTCATCTGCTTATTTACTGTTTATTTCTGCTTATTGTTGCTTATTAATGTCATTTATTGCTTATTTGTGCTTTCTTATTGTTTAAATGTCCTTTGTTAATGTCTTTTCTTTAAAACTGTCTTAAATAGCTTAAAACTGCTTATCTTTGTTTAGGTTATTTTAGTGCTTATTTTCCTGAGTTTATTGCTTATTTGTCTTTAAATATCATGCTTAATATTCTGTTTTTAATTTTCAAAGCTTAATTTGGATTGTTTTGGTCTTAAAATGAAAATGCAAATTTTAAAGGAGTGTTTAGGATAAGGGGCCAAAATGGGTCAAATTGTGTTCAAGCTGTCTTTTGGCACTCAAATAAGTTTTAGCAAGCTTTAATTTAGTTTATAAGTTAGTTTAATTTGGTTTTTAAAGTCTATAACTTAAATTTAGGGTTTACTGTATTCATGGTTTGAAATTGTGAAAATCTAGTTTAATAACTCTGCTTGTTTGATTAGATTTTGATTAATAGCTTTTAGGTGTTGATTTTATGTTCTTTTAGAATCCAAATGCAGAAGAGATGAACTAGAAAGAATGTGCACTTGTCCTCTTAGTTTTAACTCGAAATCTGTTATAATGGTCTTACAAGTTTTAAAAGTCAGTTTTAATTAGCAAATTTAGATAAGATTAAGCTAGTTTCAGGTTTTAAATTTCATTGTATAAGCTCATTAGTGTATAAGCTCAGTCTGTTTTAGCTTATTTTAGGTTTATAGCAGTTTTCTAGCTTAATTTAGGGGCTTAAATCACCAATTTTTCAAAAACAAAGATCAGTACATACTAATTTTAATCAGTACATACTGAGTGAAACAAGCTTTTTCATAAGCCTTTTCATAGCTTATTAGATTTTCAAACTCATTTATCTTTGTTGATTTTAGAAGCTTATTGTATAAACTTTAAGTTTTGATAAGTCTCATTGTCATAAGGATCCATTTAGTTGCTTAAAAATAAGCTCAAAATTGTCTCTATAGGGTGTTTGGTTAGCAGGTTTTGCCAAATAGCTTATTTGCTTATTTGAGCTTATGGTTTATTAGGATTGCTTAAATTTTGCGTTGATCTGCTTAATAGGTTAGGTTTTTGTCATAGTTAGCTTATTTAGCCTAGGGTAGAGCTTATTTAAGCTTATTAGAAAAGTTACCTTAGAATTTTAAGTGTGAAAGCCTCTAGGTGATATCTGTCATTTAAGCTAGGTTTAGCTTATCTTATTTGCTTATTTGTGTTCCCTAGTGCTTACTAGGTATAGCTTATTGCTTTTTGTTAGCTTATTTGCTTTTTCATTAGCTTTTTAAGTCTAAAAAATGCTTAACAGTTAGCATTATAGTCTTAGTGTAATTAAGCCTTCTGTCACTCTTTTTAGCTTATTTCTGAGCTTATTTTTAAGTTTTAAAAATTTTGTCTTCATTAAAGTTGTGAGTTTACAGCTTATTTATAAGCTGTGTAAAAAAAATTTAGAAAAAAAAGCAAAAAGGGAAGGTGGAAGTCCAAGGTGATCAAGGCTCGAACCTTGGACCTCAACACCCTCAACCTCTTACACACACACTGCACTACCACTCCCTTGGGTCTTTTTCAGTTTTATTTTGCAAGATTTATTATTTAACCTCTTTTTCCTCATTTTAGCTATAAGCCACTTTCTGCTTATTTATAGCTTATTCAAATAAGCTGTTTCACCCCTTTCATTTTTCATAAGATTAGCACTGCTCAAAGCACTTTTCATGAATTTTTCTAAATTTTCCCATTTAGTTTAGTATTTTTTAATTAATTTTTCTTATTAAAACTTTTTTTAATTCATATTAAATAAAATAAAAATCAAAAAAAAATTCTTTTTTTTTAATTTTCTTTTATCATTTAGGACTTAGGAAAATTAAATTTGCATTTGTAAGGTCAAATTTGTAGGATTTAGTTTTTTTTAAAACGGGATTCGAATCCCGTTAACATATTTAGTGTTTTAGCTTAAATTGCTTTCGTTTTAGGGTTTCTTTTACTTGTTTGTGCATTTTAAATTGTAGAAATAGAATCCAAGCCAAAAAATCATTAAATCATTCAAAAACGTGATCACGAACTTAATCCCGATTCTCAATTCACACCTTGACGGGAAACGACCCGGGAAGGTTTTTTAGGGATTTTGCTTTGGTTAAAAGTAATTTACTCTTTTAAAAGCCTTACGGAATTCTTATCTCTCTATTATTGATCTTATCCTTATTATATATTTATATTATATTATATTTATATATATTAAGTGACGAGTCAATTTTTGGCGCCGCTGCCGGGGAGGTGTGATACGATTATCGTGTTTCGTTTAAAGATTAGCTTTTGAAGACCCTTCCTCGTGAAGTTATCATTTTCCGTTTATGGATATTTTCTTATTATAAAAAATTAAAAAATACCAACAATACTTTTCCTAAAGTATTGAAAGTACCAAAAAAATTGAAAAACCAACAAAACAAATCGTGTTGTTAATCGTTATAATCGGCTCGCCTTTGAATTACAAACTATAAGGAGGGTATAAGGCGGGCTTGATCCAAGGAACATCGCCCAAAAAGGACGAACGCTTTTAAATCGCTTCGGCGTGCTAATTCCTTTCGCTCTCTTATGCGTAGTTTAAAAAGCTACCGTGGACTTTTAACATCCGGTTACCAAAAATATTTTAATTTTTGATTTATTTTCCTTAGTGCATGCGCACTCGCTCTTCTTCGAATCTAGTTGGTGAATCTTCTCGTGTATGTTTCATTTATATTTTCTTTGTAGGAAACGGATATCCGGACAAAATGGCGAAAAAATCAAGTCAAAAAAGACAAAACCGAGATGGAATAGAAAAAGCGTGTAAAAGGACAAAGTCAAATCGAAAGCCACAGTATAACAAAAGCTCAAAAGTCAAACCCGTAAAAAGTCAAAGGTCAAAACCGAAAGCCGTAATCGAGAATACTTAATGGGGGCCCACCGAACCCATCTAAGGGTCATGTCAGCCCCATTAGTAATGTTTATTGAAGACATATAAGCCCAAGTTTAAACTCGCATGAGAGAAGCCCATTTTCCCCTTAAAACACAACAGGGCCCAATCTGCAAAGGAAAGCCAATTCCATTAACCTGTGAAGCCCTGACCCCTAACCTATATAGCTTGTTAACCTACAAAGACTATTTATGCAATAACACTTATAACCTTGAGGGACCATTTCTGCCTAAGTCCCTAAATACTTTCACCACAAGGACTTGAAATGAAAACAACATATAACTTGGGGGACTGGTTTTGCCAATATCCCAAAACCTTTTACTCAGTTAAACCCCAAACACCCTTTCCCGCCTAAAAAACCCAAGTACTGTTCACCATCCCTGTACATCTATCAGTTTATGTTCCACCGACAACAAAACTTGTCATTTTCCACTTCTCCCCACCTCATAAACAACCATTAGACTGCCTCGACGATCACATACAAACATCCATTGGGCAGAGGGAAAACTGATAATATTCAAGGGCCAAGATTGATTTGATTGGGCACCAAGCATATGAATGGACAAAGCTATAATTTTGAGCTCTCTCCTCACAAAGAAAACACAACAAACACAGCAAGAGATGACTCAAGCATTAGGGTTTTAGTATAAATACCTTAGTATAGCTTATTTGTACGGGGGTCGAATTTTTGTAAAAGCAACAACTCTGTAGATATCAAATTTGTCCATTTTCATATTGCAATTCTAAGTTTCTGTCATTGCATTTGTCTTTTGCTCATTTAAATTAAGCATTTTAATTTCTGTCATTTTTTCTAAGCTTTCTTTAAAATAGTGTAACTTTTACTTATTGTCATTTATAAAATTCTGTTGTTTAAGCTTATAGATAAGCTTTTAAGTCATTGAAAGCCTTTATATAAGCATCATTTCATTTTCTGTCAAAAAATAGTAAAATTCAAAAAAATATATATATATATAAAAGAAGAAATCAAAGGAGCATGGTGAATTAAGGATGGCCATGGGTTTTAGAGCTTATGGTAAGCATTAGGATTTGATTTATAAGCTTTTTGAAAGCTTATTCACTTGCCAAAAGCATAGGACCCTTTGTAAGTCTCTTTTTATATTTTTGCTTATTTCTATTGTAGCTTTGCTTATTTCTATTGTAGCTTTGCTTATTTTGTGCTTATTGTTGCATTTGAACACACACACCTAAATATATGATTTATGTCGGGAAGAGGAATTCACAAGTTGTAATTATAAGTAGTCTTAGCATCTTAGTTCGTAATTAGCAGTGATCTTATTTTTAAGCTTAGCATGGGAAAAGTGAAAAATCGGGGATGATGAAGTTATCTTTTAGACACTTAATTGTGCTTTTTGTTCTATGATCCTAAAAGTTACCAATAAGGTAATGAAAACAATACATTATGTCAAATAAGTTGTAGTTAGGTAGTTAATTAAAAAAAATCATAAAAAGAGAAAATCTTAGAAATTGGGAAATCGGGTGTTTTATAACTTGTGATCTCTTATCTCTCTCAACAAAAATCTTTGCTACTTTTCAAAGGTTTAGTTTGGGGAAGTTTTGAGATATTTGGTTATAAGGCATGTGATATTGCGTGAGGACACACAATCGTTTAGTTTGGGGAATTTTGATAAGTGTAGAATACACATATCCGTTTGTACCTAAAACAACCCAATTAAACCCAAAACAGCCCAAAAATGGCAAAAATATGCTTGTATTTGTGTTTTGTGTGTGCAGGTACGGATATATCTAAAATCATAAGAAAACAGTCAAAAACAAGCAAGCACGGACACGAGAATCAGAAGAGTACAAAAAGAAGCCAAAGAATCAAAGCCGAAGCCAGAAAAGTCAAGCCTCAGTCAAAAGCAGTCAAACAATGGTCAACAAAAGTCAACAAGGCCCACAATATTCCATTTTAACCCTCTAAGTTTCACAAAAGTCCAAGAATAACCCCTCTCCTCTTAATGGGCCTTAAAAACCCAAATGGGCCTTACCCGGATCCTAAAGCCCAAAACCCTAGCCCATGTCCTTTTATAACAACCACAAGGGCTGAACTTGCATTTCTCGAAAGTCATTTATAACTTGAAAAGGAGAAAAAAAAACACAAGGACCATTTGTGTAATATTCCAAATCTATAACTAAAATAACTGTCAGTAAATAAGGCGCGAAAACCCTATTACTATTCAACCGTCTCCCTCGTTTTTACCCCCAATCAAAAACAAAGGGCTTATGGAAATTAAAGGTCAAGAAAGTCAATCCATGGAGTCTATAATGCAATGGCAGGGTCAAATTAGTCTAATCATGGATCACTTAAGCCATTTCACACTCAAAGGGCACGTAATCAATGGAAGAAGCATAAGTATACATGGGTTTTTGTACTAAAACACTTAGAGAACTACACATCAAAGGAATGCCACGCTGGAAATCCTTGATTGTGTACAAATTGATCCAACGTCCCACAACATAGATCAAACGATTGAATGAAATGAAAGGCAGAGATTGAATAAAAGGGAAATGAGCTCAATAAGCTAGAACGATCCAAGGCAGGCTATAAAAAGGGCTTCACACTTCACACACACACACACACGTAGCTTTAGGATTAATTTTTAGCTTAATTTTACTTTAAACTTTGTAATTTTCTTTTTAAATATTGTAATCAATTGTCTCAATAAGCTAATAAGCTCATATTAAGCTCTTTCAGTCTATAAGCTGAAATAGAGCTTGTTGAATTTAGTATTAATCTTACCTAAACCTTAAATCAGTTTAATCTTACATGGATCTTATTGGATTAGAGCTTTTGGAAGGGGATCTTAACTTGGAAGAGATCCCAAGGACTTTACTCTAGCTTATCTAATAAGCTAGAGAGCTTGTAGCTGCCATTATTGGTTCCTTTTGTTTAGCTAAAGGATCAAGTAAGTTTCTCTCTTCATTACTCTCTAATTTTAGTATTAAAGTGCTTAGTTATAGCTTAAATGTTTAATGTTGCTTATTTGCTTATTCTCTTTGCTAATTAGTGTTTAATTATCTCTACTAGTGCTTATTAGTTATATGTTTTCATTTGTTTTTGCTTAAATAGTTATAGATCATTAGTTACTAATTTATGTCATATAAATCCATAAAATCCAAAAATATTAGTTTAAATAGTATAGATCTTAGATTCAGGCTTATTTAGTTGTTAAGATTTGTTAATTAAGTTTGATTTAAGCTAATTTTTATCTGGTATTCAGTAATTGTTCATTAGATTTCCATCTAAAAAGCGTTTCTCTATATTGTAAAGGATAAAGGGGGTTTTGGAGTTGGTGCACTTTAACCTCTAAAAGTCAATTTCACTTGTGTTATTTACTTGAGTCAGCTAAGTTTTCATTTAAAAATAGTTTTCATTTAGTTTTTATAAGTTAGAATTCAAAATTTCAAAAGAAATGGCTTATTATAGAAGTTTAGCACCAGGAGAGCTTGTTGCTTAAGTTTTTATTGAGTTAATTTGATCCAAAGCCCTTTAGGCTTAGATCTTGTTTGCATCTTGTTTATACACTCTATTTGAGTGAGTTTTAGTGCAGTGTTGCCCTTAGGAAACCTGCATTTTCATTTTGCACTTGTGCAAAAGTGCACCAGTACTAACAATAAGTTAGTACTGGTGGCAGTACTAACAATAAGTTAGTACTGCTAGCTTAGATTTAAGCTAGGAATTCAAGTAGGACTTAGTTTAGTTATAGCTTATTATAAATTTAGTTTTAGCTTTCATTTTCTAGCTTATTTCATAGCTTAATTATGTTCTTAAAAGTCAATTACATCAGCAGTACCTTCAAGTGAAAGATGCTGACCTTTTTACATAGCATTGTAACCTCAGTTATAGGCTGGTGTTCTTAGCTTAATTTAGATTGGTACTTTTAGGATTTAGCTTGCCAAATTCAGTAGGACTTGAGTTTTAATATAGCTTAATATAGTTTAAGTCTTTAATTTTGTTTTCTAGCTTATTTTCCTAGATTAATTTAGCTGTCAAAAGTCCTAAAAAGCCTGAAAATTCCAAAAAATAGTAGGAACTTAAGTAGATTCTAAACTTGTTAAATCAGCTTTTAAGTCTAGATTTTATAGCTTATTTAGATGGATAATAAGTAGTTTGATAAGTCCTTAAAGTTTTAAAGTCTAGTTTAGCTTATTAAGGTTTTTAGCTTACTTGGTTTTTGTGCTAAATGCCTTATTTTCTGAGTTTGCGTGTTTCCTCCTCATTTTTAGTAGTCTAAAAGTACCTTAAGCTCTATATCTTTTCTATTTAGGTTAAAGCAATCTAAGCTCATTAGAATTTCTTTCCTTTTACAATTTGGTCTAGTATTGAGTTTTTTATAGTTTATTTTCTAAAACCAAGGGTTAAGCCCCACTTTCTGAGGTCAGTTTAGAAATAAGCTCTTATTGAGCTTATTAGTTATTTTCAGCCCAAGTAGCTTTTATTAATTTTGTTCCCACTAGCTTCCTTTACAACTTTGCTCTTTTAAGTTTTTGATAATAAGCACTTTTCAAATCTCAACTTAATTCGGGCCTTGTTGGACTTTAGTTGTTATCGGGATAGGTCCTCAGGGACCATTCTTGTAGATTTTTCTATTTTAGTTGTTTCTTAGTTAGTCCTTGCCCGTTAGTTACTTTAGCTCAGTTAATCCTTTTACCTTTTGCACCATTAGTCCCTATTTTAGTTAAGTAATTAGTTTTATTTAGTTTTAATTAATAATTAGGGTTAGTTTTAATTAGTTTAATTAGACTTTTTATAAAAAGATAAAAATTAGGGCTTTTATTTTTAATAATTTTTTGCACTTTTTCTTTATTTAGTGAGAATTTTAGTTTACAATTTTAAGATTTAATTTTAGTCCATTTGTTATGTTGTGGTTTCAGTTTGTTTAATGTTCATTTTAATTTTTATTTTTTCATATTCCTTCCAACTCAAATATCTTTGCTTCATTTAAATTCAGGATCCGAACATAAACGTGGTTTTAATTCATAGTCGGTGGGGAAACGACCTGGGTGACATACTTACCCGGTTTAATATACGTATTTTATATTATATTATATATATTTTTGAGAGTGAATTTTCCTTAGGGAATTTTCTTAATTGCTCTTTTAAAAGTATTATATTTTATAAATATTTTACGTGTGTTAAAACTTGCTACCACAAGCAAAGGCTAGGAAGCTCGAGTGGACCGGGACAAAACACCAAACACGAGAGTCTTCAGAAAATATTGGGTTAATCCTGTAAAAAATCACAAGCACAAACAACAAGAATCAAAAAAATACAAGCCTCCTCACATCACAATAGAAATAAGAAAGAAGATAGAAAGATAAGCATGGGGTGCCTCCCACAAAGCGCTTTGTTTTTGGTAATCGAGTCGCATAGCTTGACTCGATCCCCGAATTCATTCGTCCTTGGGGAAAGTATGGAGATCCTGGACTACCTTGGGTGGTAAGTCCCCTCCGAAGTAATGCTTCACACGATGACCATTCACCTTAAAGTTTGGACCATCGGGTTGAGATAACTCGATGGTTCCGTATGGAAAAACTTTGGTGATAGTGAAAGGTCCTGACCAACGAGTTTTAAGCTTTCCCGAGAATATCTTTAGACGAGAGTTGAAGAGTAAAACTCGGGTTCACCAACATGAAAAATGCTGGTTTTTGATTGTTGTGTCCGTAAAGCTTTCTTCATCCTCTTTATATATCAAAGAATTCTCGTAAGCTTGATCACGAAGCTCATTAAGCTCATTAAGTTGAAGCTTCCGGTGATCACCCGCGGTTTTAAGATCGAAATTAGCATGTTTCAAAGCCCAATATGCTTTATGCTCTAACTCGATAGGTAAATGGCAAGACTTTCCGTACACTAACTTGTAGGGCGTACAACCAATCGGTGTCTTAAAAGCGGTACGAAATGCCCATAAAGCGTCATCTAGTTTGTCGAACCACGAGGCACGGTTTTCTAAACCGTTCCTTCTGGTACGTTTCAAGCCTCGATTGGACACCTTCCAATTGATTCCGCTGTTTGAGGGTGATAAGCAGTAGCTTGACGATGAGTGTCCTATCTTAGACATTACTTTAGCAAACTGATCATTACAAAAATGGGTCCCACGATCGCTTATAATAGCTCTAGGTGTTCCGAATCGGGCAAAAAGAGACTTCAAAAACTTTACTACAACTCTAGCATCATTTGTGGGGAGCGCCTTTGCTTCCACCCACTTCGAAAGATAATCAACGGCAACGAGGATGTATTTATTCCCATGTGAAGACGGAAATGGTCCCATAAAATCGATACCCCATACATCGAAGATTTCATAAACTTGAATAGCGTTTTGAGGCATCTCATCTTGTTGTGAAATTTTGCCTTGTCTTTGACATGTATCACATGATTGATCATTATATTTGGGCATCTTATTATTGTAGGCCTCAAAAGAAACGGCATCAAGTACTTTTCGAGCGGTGAGATTGGCACTATGATGGCCCCCGGTGGGTCCTTCATGACAAGATTTAAGGATATCATTAGCTTCTTGCCCATGCACACACCTTTGAATAATTTGATCCGCACAAATACGAAAAAGATAGGGATCGTCCCAAAAATAATGTTTAACGTCCTTGAAAAACTTCTTCTTTTGTTGAGTCGTCATTCCTTTGATGATAAAATTCCCCGCATGGTAATTTGCATAGTCCGCAAACCATGGGGTACTTCCACTAGATATTACACCAAGAGTCTCTAAAGGAAAATTTTCATTTATGTCTTTGTTTTCTAACACATCCTTATGAGGATTCTCAAGTCTAGATAAATGATCAGCCGCGAGGTTCTCACTTCCTTTTTATCACGGATGGTGATATCAATATTCTTGTAGGAGAAGAACACCCACCGAAGCAAACCTCGGCTTGGCGTTTCTTTATTAATTTTTTTGTTCATAAGGTACTTTAAAGCCGAGTAAATCCGTATACACTATGCTTTTAGATAAGACAAGATATGGTCGAAAATTTCAAAGCATACACAACGGGCAAGCATTGTCTTTTTCCTTGGTGTGTAATGAATTTGAGCTTCTTTCATTGTTCTTACTAGCGATATTTGTATAGGCTGAAAGTGCTTCGTCTTTCGTTGTCCTAAAACCGCACCAATCGCGAAATCACTTGCATCACACATGAGTTCGAAAGGTAGGTTCCAATCTGGGACAACTAAGATCGGAGCTTCGATAAGCTTCTTTTTAAGGGTATGGAAAGCATCAATACAATCCTTAGAAAATACAAACGGTGTTTCCTTCTCAAGAAGGTGAGTCATCGGTCTAGCTATTTTGGAAAAGTCTTGCGGAAAAATGTTGGTAAAAACCGCATGACCTAGGAAACTCTAACCCCTTTTTATGGTAGTCGGGGGAGGGAGCTAGCGAAAACATTCGTCTTTAGCTACGATCGACTCAATTTCTAACTTTGAAATTTTGGGTCTAACCACAATTCACTTCTTTACACATAAAGTGGCACTTCTCCAATTAAGACTAAATTTCGTGTCTTTCACACCTTTTTAGCATCTTTTTAAATTGGCGAGGCATGAATCAAAACTTCCCAAAAGCAGAATATCCATAAACACTTCCATAGGTCTTTTCGATCATATCATGGAATATGGCATCATTTACACGTTGAAAGTACCGGGCGCATTACACAAGCAAAAGGCATGCGTCGGTACGCGAATGTTCCATACGGGATGTGAAGTAGTTTTCTCCTGGTTCTTGGGGAATCTATTGGTAATTGGAAATACCCTAAAAATCATCTAGAAAAACAAATAAAATATTTTTTTCGGCTAATCTTTCTAACATTTGATCCATAAATGGCAATGGAAAATAATCTTTTCGAGTTGCTTCATTTAACTTCTTATAGTCGATAAAAACTCTCCACCCGGTAACTAAACATGTTGGAATTAATTCATTCTCTTCATTAGCAACAACGGTTATTCCTCCTTTCTTTGGAACACAATGCACTGGACTAACCCATGGGTTGTCGGAGATCGGGTAAATCATGCCGGTATCAAGGACTTTGAGGACCTCCTTTTTTATTACCTCATGAATTTTTAGGTTAACCCGTCTTTGACTTTGAACCGTGGGTTTATAATCATCCTCCATCAAGATTTTGTGTGTAAAAAAATGGGGTCGATACCCTTGATGTCGGTGATTTTCCAAGCAATGGCCCATTTATGAGATTTAAGCACCTTTAAGAGGGCATCTTTTTCATCATCTTTTAAACCTTTTGTAATAATCATGGGTAACTTGTCATTTTCTTCCAAGTAGGCATATTCTAAGTAAGACGGTAAATCTTTTAATTCTAATTCCGGAGGTTCTTCAACTGAAGATTTCGCCTTGGTAACTTTACTTTGTTTAATGTCCATTGGAGGAAGTTGAAACGGGTCATTATTTAACAAGTTTTCGATCAAACAGATATCTTCCTTCGGATTGCAATCGGCGTAATCAATTTTCGATGAAATCGAATCGTCCTTAAGATAAGCTTCGATTTCTTCCAAAATGAATTCGGAAGTAAAGGCTCAATCTCGGGGTGGGATTGCCACCAGAAGAATCATTTTTTAGAAATCCTAGCAATTCTGGACGCATACTCCTCACAAACTGATCAATGAGTCATTTGGTTTTACCCGACTTATCATTTGTCGAGGAGTATCTCATGGTTTGATTAGATTAACGCGTGACGGCTTCGTTATCAACTCGAGTTATTTCTTCTCAATAGAACATCATTTAAAGCTCGACGGTCCTCAAAAGGATCTCACAAGTATGGGATCTCCGAGGATCGGCTTGAAAATCAACAACAAAGTCGGTGGGTAGGAAAATGACAATTTCCCAATCTTTGCAAAAACGTCTTCGGCGAGTCCTTTACGATAAGTAATCGATCGGTCCGATAACTCTAAAGTCATCCGAGTTGGTGTAAGTTCAGGTAAAGAAATCTGTTTCCAAATAGAAAGGGGCATAAGATTTATGCTCGCGCCAAGATCGGCCAAGGCGTGACATACATCCATTCCCGGAAAATTACATGGGATAAGAAACTTGGCGGAATCTCTAAGCTTTTCGGGGAGCTTTTTGAGGAGCATCGCCGAGAAATTCTCGTTCAACGGTATCTTAGCTAATTCAAACAACTTTTCTTTATTCATGATCAAATTCCTAATCGTAGGAGCAAATCTTGGCATCAAAAGTAAAGCATCCGCGAAACTTATGTCAAAACACAAATCTTGAAACATTTGAAAAATCTTCTCTTTTTGATTCGAAGCTTTGTCATGAGACTTTTCTTGATTAAGTCGAGAAGGATATGGAATATTTAGCTTAGCTAAATTCTTCGGAACATCGGGTTCCGGAATGGAAATAGGGGTAACCGGAGGTGGGATTTGAGTAGTACTTCCTTGGAAATTAGATTGCTCATTATCCATTGTCTCCTCGGTTTCTCGTTCCACTACCTTTTTAGGAGAAGGATTAGTAGGAATCGAGGGTCCCTCGTAAACAACACCACTTCGAGTAGTGATCGCTTTCATCTCACCCTTTGGGTTTGGAATGGTATTACTCGGAAGAGTACCCGAAGTTGAGGCATGGTTTTGAAACAATCCACCTATCATGTTTTGCAAATTATTTTGAAAAGTAGTTTGTTGATTCATCATGACGGCTTGTTGAGATTTTATCGTGTTTTGAATTTCATTCTTAAGGTCTCCTTTTAACGAGTTGATTTGATTTTGCATGTTTCTCATCATTTGATCGTTATTCCTCTTGTAACTTGAAAACTCATTTGAAAACTCTTGTTGAACTTGATTATTAGGCACTTAAAAATGTTGGTTTTGAAATCCTTGATTTTGAAAATTCAGAGCATGATTATTTTGAGCTTGAAAACCTTGATTACCATGAAAATTATTTCCCCGATTAAAATTATTCCCTTGACCTTGATTTTGATTAAACCTATTTTGACCATTGTTTTGCACCGGAGCAAAACCGGGTGGTGCCATTTGGTTACTAACACGGTTCGGAGGGTTAACTTGATTGTAAGTACCCGTAGTCGCACAAACACTAGCTTGATTGTTATCGGTACGCAAGTTTCCTCAACTGCTTTGACCGGAGCGGGGGTGACAACTTTCTTAGAAACAATCTCGACTAAGGTCGAAAGTTGATCCGAAAGCTTATCAATTCTTTCATCCATTTTACTATCATTCTCCCTAGAAGTCGTATTCATCCTAGAAGCATTTGGTTTGTTTCGTGAATAGCGCATTTTTTATTTGTTTTAAATTATATTCAATTGCCTCTTAGTCGTTTACTCATAAGATTTCCACCCGCCGCGCATTTAAGGAGTTTGTCGTTGTCGTTTAAACCGTAATAAATAGGTATCAAACTTAGGAGGTTAACTCCGTAAATTGCGTGGTGAGGAAAGCTCTAAGCTTTCTTTAATCGTTCCACGCTTCACTAAAAGGACTCATCGAATTTCTTTAGGTAAATCGAGAGATTTATTCTTTAAGTGAGTCATTTTCGGGGAGGGAAAATTTGATTCTCGGAATGTTGGTAACGAGATCCTTCCCAAGTCAGTCTGAATTAGGAGGTTCTTTTACATAACCTGGTTTTGCTGCCCCCTCGAGTGAATATTTAGCTTAATCACATCGTTTAGCACATTCCTAAATATGAGCATGAGGATTTTCGTTCTCTAAACCGTGAAACGGGTTCGCTTGAACCAATTGTAACAAATTGTCTTTAATCTCAAATGACTCCACATTAATTTCCGGTAAAACGATAGCTTCTCCGTACCCTTCTGTGGGTGCTCGGAGTAGCTCTTCCATTGTATGTTCCGTCATTGGTGCAACGATAGTACGAAGCTCGGGTTCGACTATGTTTGGAGCACGTCCTTTATTTCGACGTCTCGGAATGGTGACGTTTGAATTATTTGAAAATTTGGAATTTCTAGTGCGCATGCACTAAACAAAATGAAATGATAAAATGAGAAAATGAGATATTTTTGCTTACCGAATAATCAACAAACTTATGGTAACACTCTTAAGTAAAATAAATTTTACAAAAGAGGTGCGCCTTTTTCGTAAGTGACACAAACGGTAATTTTTTAATCTCAGGTTCGGGAACTTATTGATGGATAATACTTCAATTTAAAGTATTATTTGTTGGTGTTCTTTTACCAACTTGGTAAAATTTTTATTTTTTATATTAATGAATTCACAAGAAAAATCGAAAAATCCGGAAGAGCAAATATTTTTGTACTTTTCTTATTTTTTTAATCTTCTACTTATACTAAAAAGAAAAAGAAAAATATATTTTTTTACTTTTTATATTTTTAATTTTTTGTATTTTTGATTTTCTTAAAAACGTAACTTTCGAAGACGAAAGGTTATCCAAATCACGATCGCCAAACTACAAACGAAGGAATTTTAATCACAAATCCCTGGCAGCGGCGCCAAAAATTTAATGCGTATAATTTTAATACGTATAATAATATAATGATAATGAAATTCCTAAACTACCCTTGAGGACAAAGGTAGTAAGAAAAATCACATGAAGATATTCTACGTAAGAAACCGGTAAGTGATTACCGGGTCGTTTTCCCAAAGACTTATGAAATTGAGACCTCGTTTGTTATTTGGACAATGACTTGAATTGGTTCGAAGAAGATTTGTTCTCTAAAATCCTAATAGTGAGCGAATTAAGGGACAATTAAACCTAACTTTAATAACGAGAAATTTAAATTTAACTAAAAATGCAATTCGGGAATCCTAAACGGGAACTAAAAACCCTAATTTAACTAAATTATGTCCTACAATGATATTTTTGGGTTTTATAAGTTTTAATTGACTAAAAAGCTAGAACAAAGAAAACTAGACCAAAAACGAAGGAGATTTAAGCTTAAAATCACTAAAAACATGAACGGGATTCAATCCCGTTCTTTAAGAAACAAGATTTTGTAATTTTAACCCTACAAATGCAAATCTAATTTTCCTAGGTTCTAAATGTTAAAAGAAAATTTTCTAAAAAAAATTATATCTTTTTGACTTTTTGTAATTTTTTATGAATTAAAAACGATTTTAATGAAATTAAATGTTTAAAAATACTAGACTATTTGATAAAAATCTGAAAAAATTAGCAAAAGTAAATTGAACAATGTAGAATCTAAGAAAAATAAGATTGGTAACACATCTTATTAAATAAGCTGCCAAATAAGCTAAAAACGCCTAATAAGCTAAAAAGTGCAAAATATGTATAAGGAATTAATTGTGCAATTCTAAAATGAAAAAGACCCCAGGGCACGTTGGTTGAGTGTGTGTGTTGTGAGGTTTATAAAAGGGTTGAAACTGATTTGAGGTCGGGGGTGAGTTTTGACTTCCCTCGGGACTTCTTGGTTTCCCTTTTTTTTATTTTGTTAAAACCTAAAAAGCAAAGTTGTAAAACAGCTTATATTAAGCTATTTTTGTGAAAACAACTTTTCTGAATACTAGTTACTAAGCTGGAAAGTGGCTTTAAATATAACAGATTAAGCTAAAAAGAGATAAGGTTTTTTTACTTATACTAAAACATTCTAGAAATCTTGCTAAGGCTTAAAAACTAGAACTAAATAAGGGGCTTTGACCTCCTAGAACTAACCTAAAAGCTAATGAGACCAGAAATAAGTAAAAGAACAGGCTATAAGTTGGAGTAAAGGTTTAGCAAGTTTTCATCAAAAGCAATTATCTAACAGTATGAATAGCAAACTTAAAGCTTATTTTTCAGCCTTACTGGACCTTATGGCTAATCAGTTATTCTACCATAAAGCTCAGCTAATAAGCTTCTTAAAACTGCAAACTAAATACTTTTTAAATTAAGATAAGCACTGAATATAGTACCTGAAAAAGCTACTTGTATGTTTTGATGTTTTTGGTTTTTTAATGAAAATACTAAGTTAAGCTAAACCTGACCTTATTAAGCTAAAGACAACTAAACAATAATCTAATAATCATGTAAAAGAAAAAATTAAGCAAAAACTACAGGAAATAAGCTAAAAATCTCTAATAAGCACTTAATAAGAACTACAAACCCAAATAGTCCCTAAGGTGACTTTGAGCTTATTTTCCTATAAGCTAATGGATCTTATTGATAAAATGACTTGTAACAGTTTAAACCTTGACCTATAAGCTACTTCAAACAGCTTTTAAAAACTATTTTGAAAATCAAATGATCAAAGAAAAAGCTAATTGAAAACTGCTTATTGACTCAGTATGTACTGAGTTTTTTTTTTTGAACAGACAAGATGCAGAATTCAGACCTAAAAACAGATAAGCTAATAAGCTAATTAACAATATAAGCCTAAAACTAATGAATACGGACTACAAACTATTAGTGCTTGGATATCAAGACCTATCACTTATTTTACCATCTGATTTTTAAGCTGAAAATGATGTGTTGGCTAGTTTATCCTACTGATGCAATTAACCTAGATGACCAAAACTTTATAACTATTGAATGCAGTCCTAAGTTTTGTTTCTACATTGAAAACATTTAACTAAGGAACAATTTGAATGACAAAAACAACTAGAAAACCAGTTAAAGCTGAAAAATTCCTAAAAAAACTGAATCAATTACCACAGGCTTGAATCAACTAATCCCACTCTTGATCCAAACTTATTTCAACCTTTAAAACTTAAATCCTGACTTTATAAACTAATTTTGAAGTTTTAAGTCATTTCAAAGAACTTGAAATAGCTATGGGCAGTACTAAATCATGTTAGTACGGTCATAAGGCAAAACCTCTTTAAATTTTTTTTAAAACCATTTTTAGCTTATAAACTTGAGATTGTAATGATCAAACTTCTAATACCAGATAATAACAAGCTTATATTAGACCCAATGAACATATTTTAACAATCGAATAAGCAGAAGTAATAAACTAACAACTGTTGGTAATATTTTTTGTATTTTCACTGTTTTATAAAATAAACTTGCAGAATAAGATCTATATTAATAGGTTACAATATTAAGCATCAAACTACTATAATAAGCAACAATAAGCAAATCTAAACAGGAATAAGCAGATAATAAGCAGTTATAAGCTAATTTGAAAAATTTAAGCTACAAAAAGTAAAATGAAAATTTACAGAAGCCTCTGCACAAACAAGGCTTTTAAATGCTCTTATGAGCTAATCAACAAGCTCCAGCTTATCCAAGGATAAGCGGGAGTGTCTTGGAAATATAACATAAAAGCCCATCCAAGTCTGGCTTCCCTTCCATTATAAGCTGAGGTATGTTTTTTGGAGTGGATATATTGATTAATCAAACTTAGTTAAGCTTTTGTGAGCTTAACTGAGTGTAAATAAATTAAAGTTGTATGAGTAGCTTAAGAGAGCTTATAAAGAGCTTATGATGCTTTTTAAACCATAATTGCTTAATATAAAGAAAAACTGAAATTAACAAGATATAAGAGAAAACTAAATTTTATTAAAGCTAAAAGCTGATTACATTACTTGAAAAGAAATTACCTGAAATTTGAATGCTAAAAACGTACAAGCTTAAACTACTACTAATTTTCTATACTACTCCTAAATTTTTACTCCCCTCATTGTGAGTGAGGAGTGAGCTCTATTTATAGGAGATGAGGAAGCTTCTAGGTCTGAATACACGCTCCATTGGTTGTTGATCTCGTCCCTTCAAATCATCTAATCATTGGATCCCATCTCTAAACCGTTGGATCAATTTCCATCACACGGATCGCCAAGCTGGCAATCCCACTCTTTGGGATAGTTGTTCTTCTTTTAGCCTTACTTTAGTGCAAATTCCCACTTGTTGGTGTGTTTGTATGGATGCATGCGTGTCATTCCTTTGTAAAATTGACCAATAGAGGCTCTGGAAGTGACGTGTTTGATGCCAAGCTGTCACTTGGTTCTCGAATCTTTAAACCTCGTAGTTAATTAGGATTTACCCTTTGTTTTTGACAGGGTAATTAGTTAGGGAAGACAATGAATAGTAACAAACGAACTCGCGCCTTTTTTTTTTATTTAACCGTTTGAGGAGTTTGACTGGGTGGGAATGGGCTTTGACCTGGGCTTGGTGTAAAGGGAATGGGCTAAAGGTTTTTTTCTTGGGCTCAGTTATAATGATAAAAGGGTTTTTATATAACCTTCGTTAGCCTTTATTAATAAAAGGACTAATGGTGTTAAACTAGGAGACCCTGGGAAATTTCTCATTCCGTGTGGTTTTAGTGAGCTCAAGTGCAAAGCCCTAGCCGATCTAGGTGCTAGCATCAACTTGATGCCACTCTCGGTTTGGAAAAAGTTAGGTTTACCCACCTTATTTCCACCCGCAAGACCCTCAAACTAGCTAACCGGGCAATTTATACACCGGCTGGAATTGCTAGAGATGTCTTTATTTCGGTTAGAAAGTTCACATTCCCCGCTGATTTCGTCATCGTTGATTATGAAAGCGAACCTCAAGTCCCCCTCATCTTGGGAAGACCTTTCTTACGGACCGCTCATGCTTTGATTGGCGTTCACGGAGAAGAAATGATTCTCCATGATGGTGACGAAAGATTAATCTATAATATGAGACATGATACTTCAAGCTATTCTAACAAGCCTCAAAAATAATCAATCAACATGATTTACATCTACAATGTCTCTCATGAAGCATATCTTGAGGACTTATTTGCAAATGAAAAAGCAACAAATCATCAAAGTGGCAATCCCACTTTTTCTTCTCATACCGATTTAACTTCACCAGAAGTTATCAATCCATTGAGTGGCAATCCCACTCCGATTTTAGAACCCGTGACCAAGTCTTCTTCTTCCCCCACAATTACTTCCTTCGAAGAAAGTGATTTAATTTGGGAAGAATTCGAAGCTTATCTCGCAAGTGATTCATTTCCACCGGGAAATGATGATCCTGTCAACCTTTTACTCGAGGAGTTCGCCGATGAACTCGCTCTTATTACATTTCCACCGGGAAATGATGATCTTCCTTTTGATATCGAATCCGATCTTAGAGAAATAGAATATTTGCTTAACAATGATCCTACCAAGGAAATGGATTCTATTCTCGAGGATTCGGTTGATGAGGGTAATCTTGCAGACGATCTTGTTGATACCATTCCCGAGATGTTCACCGATGAACATACTCTTGATTATTCATCTCCACCATTATATGATGATGTCGATGATGATCTTGTTGAACTTGAGTCCGATAATGATGATGTTTATGATGATCCATTTGACTCCAAGGAAGATAAAATCAAAGAGTCTAAACTCTTGATTGATGAACTTAATCCTCCTAGATCAAGTGATTTCCTTCCTTCCCCCAACTGTGACTCGGTTCTCTATGAAGATTTTTCTGAGGTTGATGCATTACCTTCAACCAAAGACGAGGACAAAGTATTTAATCCGGGTATACACATTCATGAGAACCTTTTCGAAGTCACTCTTCGAGTCACCAACTGTGCAAAGAATGTAAAGAAGACCACTAATGCTTCTTTAATTCTTGAGGATTTTAATCCTCCTCTCTATGAACTTCCTTTCCACAAAGAAGTTCCCGGGTCCAAAACTCTACTCTCGTTTTCATCCGAAAATAAGGAAAAAGTTTTCAACCCCGGGATTCTCACTTCTAATAGAGTTCATACTTCTCTTCTCCCAGAATTATCTCATCGGGGCCCTAAAGCTCTCAAAGTCATTAAAAATTTTCAAATCTCAATGGAGATTTTTCCTTGCTCTTATAGAGAGGACATTCGTGTTTTGGATGTTTTGTGTCTCCATTTCTATCCCCCTTGACCAATTCAAGTATGGGGGGATCGGGTCAAGCTAAGTGACCTTAAACAAGCACTTTATGGGTGCAACCCATGCTTATCCTAATATAATTATATAATAGTAATGAGTAAGTGTGTTGTGTGAGATGCTCGCCTCTTCCATTTTCTGTGTTTTGTATTTTGCGATTGTATGTCCAGGATTCTCCTGGAATTTTGAAGTCTCTCGTGCTCGCAGTTTTTGTCCTTCGATCACTCGAGCTTCAAATCCTCAGCTTCATTATGGGAATCCAATATCCAAATCTTATCGACTAACGTTTATCTTTAAGCATACTTAATAAACGACTTTAGATTTACGTAGAGACCCTTCTTAAAACATTGAGGACAATGTTCGGTTCTAGTATGGGGGGATCTATCGATTTGATTGTGCCTGCAGCCGTTGTTTTCACGTAATAACGTTTTTACCACCAAATACTAAAAAAATGAAAAAAAATTTAAAATTTTCAAAAATAAAATAAGTGTTTTGTCACAATTTTGACTTTCCTGCTGGGTAGAATAAGAATAAATTTTGACTCGATCGAGCGTGTTGAGCTCTAGCTTGTTCCTTAACTTTTAGACTAAGCATTCGCGGATCTTTGCAAAGAACGAGAAATGATAGAATTAAGTATGAGTTAGATGTTAAACAAGGATTAGTTGGAAATCTTAAGAGCTCATAAGTGTAGTTTGTGGCTTTTCTCTCCCATAAGTTTCTAACCGGACTAATAATACGTGATCTCTTCGAAAATTAAACTTAAATCAACAATTTTTGAAGTATAGTCAATATCAATAATTTTAGTTCAAATTTATACTTAAATTTTCTAAAAGGAATTTTCTCTATATCGTGGTAATATAAAGTTTTTCTTTAAAAAAAGAGGTAATAATAATAATAAACTATGGGCTGATAAAAGTTTACTGCATCTTTCCGGCTCACAACTGATGTTGCAGTCTTCTAAATAAGGCACATAGTAATTATCCGAGACTGATAAAAGTTTG
>BQNB010015970.1:0-68034 GCA_026074375.1 Tanacetum coccineum
TTGTTGTTGAAGGGGTGATTCGGGAATGAACTATTAGATTGAAAACGATTAGGTGGGTTTGAAAAATTGTTTTGAGAATTTTGAGGTTGCCTCTACCTAATGTGTGGGTGACTTTTCCGTAACGGATTATAGGTGTCACCAAGATTATTTTGCTCGGATATGAAAGTGAACCACTTGCCTCCCGTTTTGTCGGTACGCGAGGATGCATAATCAACATAAGCTTGCTCGAGATTTTTCATGCAATATTGAGTGTCGTGTGGACCACTACAAATCTTACATGAAGAAGCAATTTTGTTCACTTAAACGGGTGGATTAGGAGCAAGATGAGCTTCCATCAAGCATTGGACTTGGTTTTCAACCTTAATGAGACGACGGTCGGATGTACTTGGGACATCTTGAGGCAAAGAGATTGCCTTGACCGGTTTAGCGAATTCTCTTGGGTTATTCCAACTTTTGTTGTCATAGAGATCGATGTCCTCTATAAGTGCCCAAGATTCTACGGCGCGTTTGTCATGTAGCTTACCAGCAGCCGATGGATCGATGGTTCACCTTATGGCGGGATTGACATGGTCATATAATATTTAGATTTAGAGCCAAAGATCGATATGATGAGGGACTTTTTGAAGTAAGTCCTTGAAACGAGTCCATGCTTAGAGAAAGAGATTCATCTTGATGTTGTTCGAACATCAAGATGTCATTTCGGAGTTTAGCAGTGTGACAACTAACATTTTTCTAGGTTAATAATTATCTACTAACTTGAAATATTTCATTTCGTACGTTAAGTAATTGATTTAACTTATAACCAAGAGATTATCCTGTGTATAACCATAAACATCGTTGGATGCCCACCGACTTTAGACTAAGTCTAGTCTACATTATTTAAACACATTATCAATCTCATGAGCATAATTTTACAAGTCATATACATTTGGTTTTATCACTATTTACGAAAGTCGCTTAAACCCATGTTTTAATGCGTTTATGCACGTGCAAACTACCCAATACTCGCACCACCTTTAAACTAACACCTTTAACACTTATATACTATCAAAATAAATTATTTCCCTCTCCCTCATACCTATTAGAACCAGGCCCCTTGTGATATATATATATATATATATATACCTCCAAGTCTTATACTTACACAACCTACTAACTATGCACCAATTTCCTTCTAACCTTCTTACACAACATCACCAACCCACTCCCCATCCAATCCTAGCTCTTACAACATGCCACCCTCCCTTCTAAACCCTTACCTCATTTGGTTCCCTTGTCTCCAAAAATATCTAGCTACACTTCACATTTTCTTCTCATTCTTCACTTCCATTAACATACATTTTCTCTCCTTATCTCCCTACTTCAAACGACAGCAGCAAACAACAACATTCGACAATCATTTTCATCTTGGTTAAGTGTTTATACAAGATCAAGGAGTTGGTTTTGGAAGCAAGGGTTTACAAATACTAGTTAGGGTTTTTATAGTTCTAGTTTTGGGTTTATAGTTTACTAATCACTCCTATCTCTTTGTAAGCACTCATAACTGATTTCCATACTTATTTAGATACTCATATATCATTTCATGTTCATAATTATCACCTTTATATAGTTTGTGTGTTGAAAAGTTTGATTTAGAAATAAGTTACTAAACCTAATTTTGAGCAAAAATTTTAGTCGACATTCTTGATGTATAAACCTATGCTAATCATTTTTCTAGGAAAAATCGTCATGTACACGCTTAATTACATGTCTTAGGAAGATCTCAGCCAAATTTCGTAGATTGCAGAGTTGATTTAGTATTTTTAGTATATATTACATATTCGAGTGTCAAAACCGACACCGAGTTTAAATCATAAAAAGCACCACTTTAGGTGTAGATTGGATTTTTGGTCCAGTTGAGAATTTGGTAGATAGCACTTTAACTTAAACGTAGCAAGTCGAATGAAGTCATAAAGATGAATAACGAAGGAGATATGGCCTTTAAAATTCGAGTAATATTTTCTAGAAATTCACATATTAGAATCATTTGTATAAAACAAAATAACTGTACGAATGGGTAAATGTCTGAGGTTTAGGGCCCATATATTTAGAAAGTAGACTAAAATAGATCAACCTAGACTTTTGAAACACGTGATTTAGTTAGAAAACGAGTGATTTATGGCCCGACGAAGTTGAGAAACTCTTTAAAAACTGTGACAGCAGGTCCGAACTTGATTTTGTGCAAACCAACACTTAAAGCATGTTTTCCCAAAGCGAGGTCTTAAAATATTGAAAGTACACATATTCACCTACGTTTAGAAAATTTAACGGATAAAAACGGACTAGTAACGAAGTAGATACGCTCATATAAACTAGGGCTTAAAACCTTACAAACTTGTTTTGAAATTTTAAAAGTTGTAAAGATGTGTTGTTTGTTTCTTAACTTTTGACTTGCGTAATTATATAAAACCTTAATACAAGTATGCAAGGGTGATTTAACTTTATAAAAGCGCATATGCATTGATACACTTCATTGTCATAAACCTAAAGCAGCTTAACATTATCTAGGTCGTGATAGGGACTCATTGCTTGGTTGTACTTGTGATATTTTTGAATTTCATTACTTTGATTGAGGTGAGATTTTATAGCCCCACATTTTACTTGTTTTATTACTTGGAGTGAGATTACTTTGCTCTTTTTTACATTTGAATAGAAGTACAAATTACTCATTTGCAGACTGGTCTAGGTACCCATTAACCCATGACTTTTAGTATGCCCTTTATCATGAACTGTTAATTACCTCGTGTAAGCCCGAATGTTATGGATAGATCTATTATGGTTGACATCCCTGCCCGGTTTAACTCGAGTACATGTCAAACGGGCATAGTTTCATTTGAGTTACTTTACGGGTGTCTCGGGATAGGCATCTACATGGGCACTTATCCTTGATTATAGTTAACGCTTTGGTGTCATGAGCTTAGACAGTAGTAAACGCGTTTTGTTTGGCTTGTATTTGTTATATTGTCATACACACTTTAAAATCTTATGGTTCACATTTATAGTTTTATAAACCTATGAACTCACCAACTTTATTGTTGACACTTTTAGCAATGTTTTTCTCAGGTGCTTAATTTTCATGGCTTGCTTATGGTGTCTCATTCACGGAGTCTTTTCTTGCATAATGCTGATCATTTGTATAAATTTTGATCTACTATTACTTTTAGGTTTAAGTATTGTAATGTAACCGGTTGAAAACTTATTCCGCGTTGTGAAATTCAAATGATCACTTTTCAAAACGACTCATTTAGAGGTCGTTCTTTATTATCGTGTACTTATGTATTATGAAGTCACACGCCCCTGTTTACCTTTCTGCTGCGATCTTTTAGGGGTGTGACAAGCAGTTCTTACCGATGGAAAGAATTTTGCAAGGAAACGGGTAGTGAGATCCTCCCAAGTGGAGATGGATCTCGTGGGAAGAAGTTCAAGCCAATTGCTTGCTTGCTCGCGAAGGAAAAATTGAAATAAACAAAAGGGCGTTCTCTCCCTATTTTCAATATTAAGGTCAAGAGAGTCTACAATTTAAAGAAAGTCCTTAATGTGTTTATTTGGATCCTCGGATCGAAGTCCATGGAATGAGCATCCGTTTTGCACCAATCAGATGATGTTAGATCGTAGAGGCGCCACATTGTTCCTATCGGGGTGCTCAATGGTGCTTCGATAGCCCTCGTGGCTAGGTCGGGAATAATCTCCTAAAGTGCGAACAAGATTTTCATTTTCCATGGTGGTCAATGAAAAAGAAGGTTTTACAAAACAAAGGGAACGAAGAAAAGATAGACTATGAGAAAGCTAATAAAAAGAAGATAAAAATCTCACTTGATAGGAATCTTGTGAGTAGAAATAAGCTAAATAGGTTCCAAAACCTAAATTATTCCCCAGGCGGCGGTGCCAAAAACATTGTTGTACGTGGATTACAAACACAGAAGTTTTACAATCCCCGAGATAGTGTACCTAATTGTTGCAGTGTAGTATAGGCAAGACTCGGGGGTTGTTATTGTTCTCTTGGAGAATAATTTAGGTATGCTCGAATTGAATGTCACTAAGGTCCAAGGGTTGAGAGAAGAATATTTTTGCATTTTTATATTTTTTAGAAAGCAAGTAAAATCTCAGGTTTGAAAGGGGGTTTGTTTTAAACTAATTAAACTACTAATATGATTATAATCTAATCTAACTATGTGGAAACTCGTATAGGTAAACAAATGTGCTCACTTAATCATGCACTAATCCTTAGTTTGCTATTCCTAATCCTATTGCTCGTCACCCTTGCGATGTAATGTGTAAGTATTTCCTAATTCACAAGCGAATTGCATGAACCCACTTTCTATGAAATATTCCGTTAAGACAACGCACAAGTAAGGGTAGTATGAGGACTATTACAAGGATCCTAAGAGTATATTATACGCGTTCAAACACTTAAAAGGTGATCAACCTTATTTGGTAAAGGTAGTATGATGACTATTGCGAAGGTATCCTTTCTACACAATCATGTTTCCTTAGATGTCTTCGCAATCCATAAAGAAGCTAGTTTTCTAGAGCCCAACGTGCACACCATCAACAAGAGATAATAGTAAAAGGAATTATAAACTAAGTTTCATGCAATCATAAGAAAAAACCAATAAATTTAGCGTAACATGTTAATTGAAAGCGGAGAACAGTTAATCAAACAATACATAGACATATCGAAAGATTAAAAAGATAAAAGAACTTCACTTTAATTAAACTTGGAGTAATGATGGATACACTAGGGTTATAAAATCCTAAAAACGTCTACAATTGTGCACCAAGTCATTCTGTAACACCCCCAAATATGTCGCAACGAAATGGTAACCGGAAGCGTTACTTCATAATACAATAGCACAAGATATAAGAGAACGACCTCTAAATGAGTCGTTTGAAAGGTAACCTCATTGATTTGATTGAAATAAATAACTTATAACATTTGTCCCAATAATATGCATCAAAATAAAAATACTTAAATTAGTACAACGAGGAATGATAGTTTGTATTCATAAAGAAATCTGTGAATGTATTCTTGCAAAGTTTGGACTCCAATGCACATCAAGAATGTCATGCAGCTTATTCACCTAAGAAATACATGCTTAAAAGTGTCAATATAAAGTTGGTAAGTTCATAGGTTTATGTATGTATAAATGTGGGACCGCAAGAGTTCTATGTGTAAAATAATGTAACACATACAAAATCATATAATGTAATTACGATTGCACTAAGCTCATGCCATTGAAGCTACAACAATGTATGTGTGCAAATTCATGCAAATAATGTACCCGTGTAGATGTTCAGCTCGCAACATCTAAAATCCGATATGGTATACGTCCGTTGGCCATGTTTGGCACCAATCCTAGACGGGGATGTCAATCCCAAATAGATCTATTTATAACACACGCGCTTACACAAAGTAATTAATAGTTTATGATATTGGGCATAATGGGTTATCGCTACTTAGGCAAATCCGTAATTTGTTTAAAAGAGTATTGGCGTCCAAATGTAAAATAAGGCATGTATCTCACCTCGAGATTTGTAAATGTTGAAACCTATAATGACTCCATAGATCGTTATTAGGACTCATCTAGGGTATGATAACAATGATTGTAACACGCAGCGGAATATAAAGAACAAGAACACAATCATGTTACTAATAAAGTTTTCTTTATTAAGCACAATAAAGAACTAACTACTACTACTACACTACACACGTTCTATGCGTTTCTTAGACTCTCATTGGAGAAGTCTGCTATGAATGGATGCTTGTAACCTAGACGCCTACCCTCTTTATATAATAGAGGGAGGTTACAAGAAACCCTAGCTTACTAATAAAGCTAACTAACTATTACATAATAGGTCCTTATTGTTTCAAAAGAAAACATAATACAATTAGGAAACTAATTAATTAACATTAATCATCACATTAATGTTTGACTAATCTATATGTTCAACATTAATGTTGATTTCATTCAACATTAATCTTGATCTTGTTTTCTTCTTTAGCATATCTTGTTTCCTTTTGTTTCTTCTTTCTTCATTTCTGTTTATGGGTTTTGTAATCATCAAATCTGTAATTCCTAACAATTAAATAAAATTAGGAAACTATAAATTAACATTAAATACTATTTGACTAATCTTCAATCAGCATTAATGTTGATCTTTATCTGAAATCTTCTTCCCCTTTTTGTAATCATCTAATAGGGGTCTTGTGCAACTCGTAAACGCTTCCCCTCAAGTGATGCATGTAGATGGTTAAGTATATCAACAATAAGCTTCCCCTTAAAAGTATTATCTCACCATCTCTTGAATTTGAACTCAGTAGACATAGATCAAATCTTCCTTCAAGTGCGAAAAACGACAAGCTTATTACAAATTCATGTAAATAAAATGTCTTTAGATCAAATCTTGTAGTCAATATATGCATGGCGATCACATGCAAGGCGAGTAGTCTCAGTGGCTCAGACGGATCATACAGAAAACACTCAATGCTTATTGATTATTTCACCTCAAATAATCATATCATGTAACTGTATGTATCATATGCCCCCCCAAAATATTTGTACAGGTATCGGAGTTTAGCGTGTAATGTTCAATCAAGAATTATAGCATAAACTGAACCCCCAACATGAACTACACATCTCTATTGTTCAAGATCCCCCAAGGGCGTCTATGGACCCAAAATATATGTGTTTAAAAAATTACAGAAAAATAAATACATAGGAAAACCTTATAAACCCTAGATCAAGAGCCACGAGGCTCTGATACCAATTGTAGAATCCAGGAATCTAGACTCAACTAGGGTATGATAACATTGATTGAAAATATGCAGCGGAATATGAAGAACACAATCAACATTACTAATAAGGTTTTCTTTATTCAAACATGATAAAGAAACCTACTTTCTACTATTACAACACGCTCTATGCGTGTCTAGACTCTCATTGGAGAAGTCTACTATTAAATGGATACATGTAACCTAGACGCCTACCCTCTTTATATAATAGAGGGAGGTTACAAGAAACCCTAGCTTACTAACAAAGCTACCTAACTATTACATAATGGGTCCTTATTGTTTCAAAAGAAAACATAATACAATTAGGAAACTAATTAATTAACATTAATCATCACATTAATGTTTGACTAATCTATATCTTCAACATTAATGTTGATTTTGTAACGTCTCAATCAACAGCTAATCTTGACTTGTTTCTTTCTTTAGCATATTCTTGTTTACTTTTGTTTCTTCTTTTCTTCTTTTCTGTGTTATGGGATTTTTTGTAATCATCAAATCTGTAATGTCCCAACAATCTTCCCCTATTGATATTACAAAATAATCTGCTGGAAAGAAGAAACTATGGTAGATCAATGTCATCACAATAATAAGCTGAACAACAGAAATCTTCTTCCCCTTTTTGTAATCATCTAATAGGGGTCTTGTGCAATCGTAAAACGCTCTCCCCTCAAGTTGATGCATGAAGATGGTTATGTGTATATCAACAATAAGCTTCCCCTTTAAAAGTATACTCTCCATCTCTTGAATCTTGCATTTTTTTAAACTTCAGAAGAATAGATCAATCTTCCTTCAGGGCGCGAAATAAGACCATGCTATTACAATATCATGTAATTAGAATGTCTTTAGTAATTCTTGTTGTACAATATATGCATGGCGATCACATGCAATGGCCGATAGTCTCAGTGAGCTCAGACGGATCAACTAGAAACCACTCAATGCTTATGATTATTTCCTCAATAATCATATCATGAACTGTATGGTATCATATGCCCCCCAAAATATTTGTAAGGAGCGTGTAACTGTTCCAATCAAGAATTATAGCATAAACTGAACCTCCAAAATGAACCATACACATCCTCATTGTTCAAGATCCAAGGGCGTCTGTGGACCCAAAATATATGTGTTTAAAAAATTATAGAAAAATAAATACATAGGAAAACCTTATAAACCCTAGATCAAGAGCCACGAGGCTCTGATACCAATTGTAGAAATCCAAGAATCTGGACTCAACTAGGGTATGAATAACATTGATTGATTAAGCACAGCGGAATATGAAATAAGAATACAATCAACATTACTAATAAGGTTTTCTTTATTCAAACATGATAAAGAAACTAACTAGCTAACTACTAAACACGCTTTCTAAGCGTCTAGACTCTCATTGGAGAAGTCTGCTATGAAAAATGAATGCCCCTAACCTAGACGCCTACCCCTCTTTATATACTAGAGGGGTTAGGGTTTACAAGACAAGATAAGATCAAATGATCAAAAATTAGGAAACTATAAATCAGCATTAAATACTATTTGTCTAATCTTCAATCAGCATTAATGTTGATCTATATCTTTTAGCTGAGCATTAAATACTGTTTGACTAATCTTCAATCAGCATTAATGTTATTCCAGCTTTGTCTTGTATGTCCTACATCTTTAATATGTTTTGTCATAATCAACTTAAATTATAATTCCCAACACAGGTCACAAAGACCTAGGGGAAACCAAAGGAACTGGAATGGTCAAAAATCCAATCAGTTAGGATGTAACTTTGTGTTTAATAACAAGGCATGTTATATTTGTGGAAGTTTTGATCACCTGCAGTATACCTGTAAACACAAAAGACATGTTAATGATCAAAAACAGGTTAAACCCGTGTGGAAAAAAATACAAGGAGGGTGAATGATTACTATTCTATAAGAATGACTCACTCTAATCCAAGAAGAAATATGATTCCACAAGCTGTTTTGATGAGGTCTGAAATAAAAGCAGTTAATACTGCTAAGCCAAAGGATGCTCATAATGTTGTCAAGAGAAATTGGTTTCATGATGTTAAGGCCTCAGCATGTTGGGTTTGGAGACCAAAGCAAAAAGAAATTTTAGACAATGTTTCTAAACACAACAGTGCATCTTTGATACTTAATAGACTTGATTATATTGATGTACAAGGAAGATTCAAGTCATTGATGGCTTGGGTCCCCAAAAAAAGATGATGTGGAGGATCCTTCCAAATAAGGGAGGAAAAATGAAATTAAAGAAAATCACTTTGGTTCAGATAGATGCATAGGCTCAGAGGAGGCAAGAGTGCTGCAAAGAAAAAGAAGAATCCAAAGAAGAGTGTAGTAAAAGCAGAAAGACCAAGAAGATGAAGTGTTTGGAAGAATCCTCTCATCAAAGAAAATGAAGGTTTAATTCAAGAAACTTAAGATTTGGAGGTAAATCACAAGTTTAGGGGAGGATTGTTGGGAATTAAACTCAGTGCACTTAGTACTGCTAAGTCAAAAGTTAGTACTGCTCACAAGTTACAACTGCCAGTATTAACCAGTTAGTACTGCTAGAGTAAGTTAGTACTGCCAGTACTAACTTAAGACTGTTGAAGGACTTAAGACTGCTGGTTATAAAGTTACTACTGCTGGTTCAAGATTACTGCTGCTGGTGAAAAAGTTAATGTTGTTAGTACAAGTTAATGCTGTTAGGCATAACTTAATGCTAATTGACTAAAGTTAATGATGATTAGTCAAACAGAAGACTGAAGTTAATGATGATTGAAGAGATTAATGCTGATTGAGAATTTGACTAAATACTTAGGAAAGTATTAAATATTTAGTCATTGTATTTAATATATTTGACTAAATATTTAGGAAAGTATTGTAAGCCTATTAGGACTCCTTAGTGTATAAAAGAAGATCCTAGGGCATCTAGTTTATCTCACATTCATCTCATTATCATACACATACCTACACAGCATCTCATTGTAATAGCTTCAAGGTTGTAACCCTGGTACTAAGATAGAGTACTCGTATTATTATCATTAATAATATTGAAGCGTTTTTGTTCATTCATATCTACTGTTTCATTGATATATCTTCTAGAGTATTAAAGAGTAGATTCTGCATACTCTGATATATACACAAAGTTTCTATCAGTGTTATTTTGGATTTATCCAAGGTAACATACTTTTTACAAGGTAAAGAATCGATCTAGGATTGGGATCAACAAGTGGTATTAGAGCTTTGCTTTGAGAAACTTTGATCTAGAAGAAACTATCCAGAAGAACCCTTTACTCACAAGGAAGAGATGGCCTTTTCAGACTCAGAGGTACACAATGATAAACCTTGTACTAAATCATGTCTGAAAAACTATGAAACTCTTAAGAAACAATATGATGATTTGGTTGCTAGAAAACATGAAACTGAATTTAAGGCAATCACTTATAAAAGAGGACTAGATACTGTTGAGGCACAACTTGTCACATATAGGAAGAATGAGGTTCTTTTTAGTGAAGAAGTTGTTGTCCTTAAAAGAGAAGTAGGAATCAAACAATATGAAATTAATACGCTTAAAACAGAGTTTGAGAAAGTTAAGCAAGAAAAAGATGCCATTGATCTTAAAATTGAGAAATTTGGTAAGGCCTCAAAAGACTTAGATCAGTTGTTAGAAAGTCAGATAACTGACAAAAGTAAAAAGGGTTTGGGATATAGTGCAGTTCCTCCACCTCATCCTTTAATCTATAATAGACCTAATAAGCTTGATCTGTCTTATTCTGGTCTTGAGGAGTTTCAACAACCTGAATTTGAAGTCTATGGATTAAGGGCCAATAAAAGTGTTTGTGAAAATTCTTCAAATGAGACTAAAAAAATTTCTGATGCTCCTTTGATTGAAGAATAGGTTTCTGATAATGAGAATGAAGTTGAGTCTCCTGTTGTGGTAGAAAAGAAAACTGTTGTTCCTACTATTCCTAAAGTTGATGTTGTTAGACCAAAACAACAAGAAAAACCAGTTAGGAAAACAGTTAGGTATGCTGAGATGTACAGATCAAAAGGTCCTAGGGGAAACCAAAGAAATTGGAATAATTTGAAGTCCCAACAGCTAGGAAGTGACTTTGTGATGAATAATAAAGCATGCTTTGTCTGTGGAAGTTTTGACCATCTGAAGAAAGATTGTGGTAAAAGGATAATAAAACCAGTGTGGAAAAATACAAAAAGGGTGAATGATCTTTATTCTACAAGAATGACTCACTCAAATCCAAGAAGAAATATGATTCCACAAGCTGTTTTGATGAGGTCTGGAATAAAAGTAGTTAATACTGCTAAGCCAAAGGATGCACATAATGCTATCAAGAGAAATATGTTTAATGCTGTTAAAGAATCAGCATGTTGGGTCTGGATGCCAAAGAACAGAGTGGTAGATCATGTATCTAAATACATCAGTGCATCAGTTACTTTGAAAAGATTGGATTACATTGATGCACAAGAAAGATTCAAGTCTGTGATGGCTTGGGTTCCCATAAGAAGATGATTTGGAGGATCCTTCCAAACAGGGGAGGATATGAAAAATATTAATGAAGATCACTTTTGTTAAGATGGATGAACAGGCTCAGGGGAGGTAAGAGTGCAATAAAGAAAAAGAAGAATCCAGAGCAGAGTGCAGCAAAAGCAGAAAGACCAAGAAGATGAAGTGTTTGGAAGAATCCTCTCAGCAAATAAAATGAAGGTTTAATTCAAGAAACTTGATGATTTGGAGGTAAATCACAAGTTTAGGGGAGGATTGTTGGGAATTAAACACTGCAGAGTTAGTACTGCTAAGCCAACAGTTAGTACTGTTAGAAGAAAATAGTTAGTACTGCTCAAGATTACAACTGTTAGTACTAAACTAGTCAGTTAGTACTGCTAGAGTAAGTTAGTACTGTCAGTGCTAACTTAAGACTGTTGAAGGACTTAAGACTGCTGGTTATAAAGTTACTACTGCTGGTTCAAGATTACTGCTGCTGGTGAAAAAGTTAATGTTGTTAGTACAAGTTAATGCTGTTAGGCATAACTTAATTCTAATTGACTAAAGTTAATGATGATTAGTCAAACAAAAGACTAGAGTTAATGATGATTGAAGATATTAATGCTGATTGAGAATTTGACTAAATACTTAGGAAAGTATTAAATAAGCTTCAAGGTTATAAACCCTAGTACTACATAGAGTACTCGTATTATTGATAATAATATTGAAGCTTTTCAGTAACATCATTGTTCATACAAGTTTACTGTTTTATTAGTATTCTTCTAAGTATTAAAGAGTAGATTTCGCATACTCTTTCGGTTATTTTTTCACAATAGTTTCTTCCATAGTTGTTTGATTTATCAAGTACTTAACCTTTACAAGCTAAATGAAATTAGATCTTAAGTTGGGATCAACAATTCTTTTGGCTCTAGGAACTCAATAGTGCACTGTGGTTTTCAGTGATCGGAAGGTTAGAGCAGACTCGCCACCTTTTCAATACCATATCTAACTAGGAGGTGAAAAAGTTGATATAAATTACGTGTAATCTCTGTGGAAATGAATGAAATATTTTGAGAGATTCTAATTGGCTTGGTAGGGTGTGCATTGCATCCACTGTGTCCATGATGTCAGTTTCTATTGTCAGCAATCATCTTTGTGATTCTTGACAGCAGATGTATTGACCCGGTTTCTGCCTAAGTGTAAGGAGGGCTTCTTTCTTTTCACCCTTTATCTTAACTTTTCTTTTTAATTCTTCAACCCCTTCAGTGCTTACTGAGACTTCATAACTAGTACCTTGTTGGGTTTGTTCCAGTACTAGCTCCATCTCAGTCGGCACTTTTCCCTTATTCTCACTTTTACTCCTTTTTTCATACCTAAGGACTACTACACTATCTAGTGGAATATCCCTGGGTAGATCCATCCGGTTCTGGCTGGATCATGGGAATGAATACCTAAAGTTAGCCACCTTATAACTCAAATACAGTAATATAAATGGTCGGTCTTTGGTACTTTCACATTTTAGTCAACACGTAACCATTTGCCCCCCTTCATATGTGCATCGATTAATCGAAAGAGTTTAGCACATATATGGGAAAGAGTACACTTGAGATCTTAAAAATCACATTATTAGCCATATATTTTAATCACATTTTCTCCTCTTATCAAAAATATTAAATCTCTTGATATTTTGGATATCAATTGATTCAAATATAACTACTTTCGGGGAAAGAATGTCCAATTATTAACAAGCCAGATTAGGAACATATTAATGCTCCCCCTTAATTTTTGAGGGTATAATATGGTGTTTGAGTATGTTAATTTGAATTTTTTTGAATTTACTAAGAAATTCTTGAAAATTCATACTCAAACACTATATATGCCTAATTTTTTAAGTCTACACTACACATTTATATATTCACAAGATTATTATGTACGAGGTTTGACCTGAATGATGAGAACATCATATGATAGAATCATATGGTTCTTTGTAGCAGCCGTAGGTCTTCCCCGTAGTCTCTCTTAAGAAGTTGTCTTAGCTTCCCCCTAAATCAGCAATCCTTTCTTGAGTAGATTCAAAACTTTCTTGCAAGCCGCCTCAAGCAGTCTTGATGTAAAAAGCCCAAATATCTAAAGTACACAATTAAGACATGTCCCACAGACCAACGTATACCACTCTTTTAAACCCTCAAGGTGTGATCTATGAAGACAATCTGAAATGAAAGAGATTCATGCGTGCTGACGAGCTTTACAAGTTCAGTGACGACACTCTCATTTCAGTTTGTGACACTCTGAGTCAAATGCTTCACGATTTACACTTGGGGTATAACAAAACCATGAGAAGGAGGCAATGAAACAGATTGGATCAGCAAAGGACACTCATCATGATTAAATCCATCAATCAAAAGCTATTGGATAGACAAATTATAAGGAGCATGGAAAAATTTGTTGGTGGTAGGGACTACGAGGAAGACCTCAGACTGCTTCAATGGACAATATGACTTTGTCATATTTTGTTCTACTATTTCAGATCATTCTCATGTAATTATAAACTTGTGAATGTGTATATATGTAGTGTAAGACTAAAAATAGGCTTATATAGTGTTTGAGTACGAATTTTCAAGAATTTCTTAGTTAATTCTAAAATTTTCAAGTTAACGTACTCAAACATCATATAATACCCTCAGAAATTAAGGGGGAGCATTAAATTTTTCCTAATAAGGCTTATCATATATAATTTGAACATTTTTCTCCCTAAATACTTTTCATAATACGATATTTGATTAATTGATATACCATATATAAGAGATTTTGACATTTTTGATAAGGGGAAAAAATGATTAAAATATATAACTTGTGAATATAATGTGATCATCAAGACTCATGTGTGAACTCCTTCCTCACCATGCTAAACAATTTCGGTTACCGATGCATGTGTTGAGGGGGAGCATTTTTAAAAAGTAAAACCGTTGAGGTACTAAATGTTTTGATTTATATCACAAAGTACCTTAATTTATGTTTTCAAATGGTTTTAAGGCTGAGAACAATACCAAAAGACCGACCATGTATTTAATTCATTAGAGTTATAAGGTGGTTAGGTATAGGTGTTTGTTCCTATTATCCAGCCAGAACTGGAGGGATCTACCTACGGACATTCTATTAGTTAGAATAAAAGTCCTTTGGTATGATAAAAAGGAGAAAAACTAAGAAACGGGAAAATGCAGACTAAGACCGAGATGACACTGGAACAAACCCAACAAGGTGTTAGTGATGAAGTCTTGGTAAGCATTGAAGGGGTTGAAGAATGAAAAAGAAAAGTTAAGATAAATGGTGAAAAGAAAGAAGCCCTCCTTACACTTAGGCAGAAACCGGGTCAATACATATGCTATCAGAAACACAAAGCTGTTGTTTGGTATTGAAGATAGTCATCATGGACCTAGTGATGTGATGTACAACCCAACCCATCCACTCAAGGTCTCTCAAAATACTCTTGTTTCATTTCTTACGAAGATTACACACATTTCTATCGACTTACCTCACTCCGAGTTAGTTGGTATTAAAAAGGTGACAGTCTGCTCCAGCCTCCGAGTACTAAAACCAAATGTGCACTATTGAGTCTAGAGCCAATAAAGAGATCATCCATAAATCTCTCTAGGACACTAATCCAAAATAAACTTGTTTCTCACACACTATGAAAACAAGTAAAATATTAAGAGTCCTGCGCATTATCCTTGTGATATTGCCAGAACATCAGAGTGATACATAAGTACTCATAATGACGATGGAAATCCTTCCAGAGCCAACATCAAACAAGCTATGCGGTAGGTGACTTGTGAGATCCTATATGGATTAAACTTGTGACACTGGATATCGATTCGGTCCAGACTATGAATTGACGGTTGATGAATATTAAAATGCTTAAAACTCTTGATGTGTCACAAAATCACTTTAGCAAGTGACACGTCGATTGATTTTCTCAAATCAAATTTTTTATTCAATCGGTGAGACAGTAACTCACTGGTTCACTCTTATCGTGTTGTCTGCTTTGAGACGTTCCAGTAATAAGAACAAGCTGAGTATGATGAATCTAATACATATGTGTTAGAAAGATTCAATACTTCAGCTAGAAATCCTATCAAGGAGATTCTTCTTAAATTGAATCTACCTGATCACAGGTCGATCCTCATGGATTCGAAGGTTAATCCAACCAAACACGGGCGAATGATAAAACCATATTCGTCCCCACTTTATTGCCAACTGTTTTATTTCATATTCACATAAAGATGGACATGGAGGTACCTGGTTCCAGCTGACTCAAAAATTCATAGCCACATGCTCATACTCGACCATCATATATAAAGACATCATGAAAGCTCAAGTACATGTTTCAAGACTTCAGCTACATTGATACCACACGTCCTTCTTGAAGCGACGAAGTGTTAAAGTTATAGAACTTCAAGAAAGATGTTTTATTTAAGCTTTCAAGTTAAAGATCAAGTATAGTATGAGCATGTCGGTGCGAAGGTCACAAGTTCACAAGATGGCAAAAGATCACAAGATGATGATAAGAGATTATACTTGGTTGATGATCTCTAGATGCTCAAAGATCACATACAAGAAAAGCTTAAAGGAAAAGATCAAGCCTAAAGTCAAAGATCACTACAACATATCACAAGTTAAAGATTGATGTTTTAAAGACTACGAGCACAAGACTGAAGACAAGCACAGTATGCTAGGTTTAAGTTTTTGTAAATTGGAGTGACCTTCCTTTGAGGGAGATTGTTAAAAATACGAAAAGTATCGGTCAATACCAATATATCGTTAGATAGCTTGTAGCGTAATATTTGGAAGCTTAGTAAGCTAACCGGTTCAACCCATGGACTAACCAAGGGTGACCGGCCCTATTTATGTATTGATACCCTCTCCACACATGGAGAGGGTGTTGGTTTTTCTCATAATTCACATATTCCTTTCTTTCTCTCACTAGAAACCATCCACTTATTTCTCTCTCTAAAACCCTTTCCTTCTAGTCATCTAGGTGTGTATATAAGATACTCTACAACATCAACGTTTTTGGAGCAACTACCAGGGATTTTAAAGTTGTTCCGTAATCAATTTTAATATAATTTTTAACCACTTTTTTTCTAAAAATTGCCGTATAGTTTTCTAGCAAATTGAACCATATAACTCCCTTGGATGCATACACGTGCTTCCAAATCTAAACATGTTGAACCACTTCCTGAACCTGAACGAACCCTGAATCGAAGACTTCATCGATGAAACAGAAGAGTTCCATTCAAACAAAGAAACGAACCACCTGCACATCCAAAAGTAGTTTACGTTTCAATCCTTGACATCAACTATTTCCGTCACTTTCTTGATATCCTTGAAAATTACAATCCAATGGATGATGAACCAATATGGGTTACCGACCGTGTTGTCGCTCTGACTCTCAGTTCCACAATCACCATTCCTAAAACCGCAAACGAATTCGCCATTAAGGGTAACCACTTGACTCTCATAAAAGGAAACCAATTTGATGGTAGAATTAAAACCGATCCACACAAACACATTCACGAATTCCTCAAAATATGTGATATGTTTAAATACAGATACACAAAAAATGTAGCCGTCTGCCTGATGATGTTTCCCCTATCACTCACGGGTGAAGCAAAAACACAGCTGGATGAACTCAATAAAGGAACTATCGAAATGTGGGATGAACTTCGAACCCCGTTCATTAGCAGATTCTTTCTCCTAGCTCTTTTTGATCGACTCCTCGGAGAAATCTGGGCCTTTTCTCAACATGAAAATGAAACCTTAACCGAAGCTTGGCTTCGTATGAAAGAAATGCTTAGAAATTCCCATGGTTACAATCTATCTAAAGGCAATATCATTAAAATCTTATACCACAGTCTCAACAAAATAACCCAAGAAGTTCTAAATGCCACAGCTGGTGGTATTTTCCTCTATAAAACACCCAATCAAGCTTACCAACTTCTCGAAGACAAATTCTTACTCAAGCTCAACTAGGCTAAAAACCAAAAAACAAAACCATCTCTTAAAAAAACTATCGCTTTTGCCGATGAAGGTAGCAGTAATCCTGACACTGACAAAACTATCGCTTTCGCCGATGAAGGTAGTAGTAATTCTAAAACTCCTATCAACTTCGATAGCGATGATGAAGATGAAGAGCCTACACCACAACCCAAATCTAAAGATCCAAAACCTGTCAAAGAAAACCTAACACCTAAACCATAAAAACCAAAGATTCCATATCCTCAACGCCTCAGAAAAGAAAAAATAGAAGCCCAATACAGAAAATTCCTTGACAACATTCGAGTTGTTCGAATCAATGTACCTCTTATCGATGTTTTAGTAGGAATGCCAAACTATGGAAAATTTCTTAAGGAACTCGTAAGCAATAAGCATAAGCTTGAACAAATTTCAGCCGCTTTCCTGAGCGACGAAAGTTCTGCTTTGATTCAAAAAAAGGTTCCACAAAAACTTAGAGACCCAAGAAGTTTTCTCATTAAATGTAATTCCAACAAAGCTATCTCATATGATGCTTTAGCCGATCTTGGTGCTAGCATTAATCTCATGCCATACTCTCTATATGCTAAATTATCTCTCGAAACCCTAAAACCCACTAAAATGTACGTAAGATTAGCCGACAGATCATTCTAATACCCTGTTGAAATAGCTGAAAATATGCTCGTTGAAGTCGATAAATTCACTTTTCATGTGGATTTTGTTATTCTCGAAATGGAAGAAGACAGTAAAGTTTCTCTAATCTTAGGGAGACCTTTCCTTTATACCACCAATGCAGTAATTTGAGTTAAATAGAAACAACTCAATCTTGGAGTTGGTACTGAACAAATGCCTTTTCACATGGATTCTGCAATGAAACACTCCTATTCAAACGATGATACATGTTTTAGCATTGATGTTATCGACAAAATCTTAGAAGAAGATTTCGATGCTCTTCTCGATGAAGGTAGCAAAATTATTTCCTCGATCGAAGAAACCATCCTCGATGAAAAACTCTTTGCTGAATTAGATGAAGTCATAGCAATGATCGCCGAATAAAACTATGAATCCGAATCCGACACTAAAATACCGCCATTCGAAAAAATCACCTTTAACACCAATTTTAAGATCAATACATCTCTTAAAGAACCTCCTACGGATCTTGAACTCAAACCTCTTCCTAATAACTGGGAATATGCATTCTTAGAAGAAGCCTCTTTTCTTCCTATAATTATATCATCTCAGCTTTTAGAAGAAAACAAAAACAAACTCGTTTTCGTCCTTAAAAGACACAACCAAGCCTTTGCTTGGAAAACCATAAAAATTCCTGGAATCTGTCCGTCTTTTTGTAAACATAAAATTCAACTACTAGAAGACAAAAAGCCCATTGTTAAATAACAAAGACGATTAAATCTGAATATGCAAGAAGTAGTTAAAAAGGAAATCGTTAAACTGCTTGACACTGGTATCATTTATCCAATAGCCGATAGCCCTTGGGTAAGTCCCATTCACTGTGTACCCAAGAAAGGAGATATTACAGTTGTTACCAACGAAAAGGATGAACTTGTCCCAATAAGAACTGTTACAGGTTGGCGAGTATGCATCGATTATCGTAAACTCAATGAAGCAACCGCAAAGGACCATTTTCCTTTGGCATTCATGGATCAAATTTTAGAAAGACTCGTAGGAAATAAATACTTATGTTTCCTCGACGGTTTTTCCAAATACTTTCAAATACCAATCGATCCTATGGATCAAGAAAAAACAACATTCACGTGCCCTTTCTGAACATACGCTTACAGGCGAATGCCTTTTGGTTTATGTAATGCTCCCGCTACTTTCCAAAGGTGCATGTTAGCTATCTTTCATGATATGATTGAAGAATCTGTCGAAGTGTTCATGGATGACTTCTCCGTCTTTGGAAACTCTTTCGATCATTGTTTCAAAAACCTCGATAAAATGCTTCAACGTTGAAAGGATGCAAATCTTTTCCTTAACTAGGAAAAATGTCACTTTGTGGTTAAAGAAGGAATTATGCTTGGACACAAAGTGTTCTGTGCAAGCCTTGAAGTTGACAAAGCCAAAATCGACGTAATCTCTAACCTTTCACCCCCTACTAATGTCAAAGGCATTAGAAGTTTCTTAGGACATGCCAGTTTCTACTGACGTTTCATCAAAGACTTCTCGAAAATTGCCCGTCCTTTAACTAAGTTACTTGAAAAAGATACTACATTCGAATTCAATGACGAATGTCACAAAGCATTCAATTCATTAAAAGAAAAACTCACATGTACTCCTATGATCGTGAGCCCAAACTGGAACCTTCCATTTGAGCTTATGTGTGATGCAAGAGATTTCACAGTTGGAGCAGTCTTAGGTCAAAAAGATGGAAAACACTTTCACCCCATCTATTTTGCAAGCAAAACCCTCAATGCAGCTCAGCAAAAATATATGGTTACTGAAAAAGAACTGATGGTTGTAGTCTTTGCATTCGACAAATTTAAACCTTATCTGATATTATCCAAAACAATTGTCTACACCGATCACTCAGCTCTAAGACATCTATTCAAAAAACAAGATGCTAAGCCACGTCTTATACGTTGGATTATGCTCTTACAAGAATTCGATATAGAAATCAAAGATAAGAAAGGTACAGAAAATGTTGTCGCCAACCATTTATCTCAGATTGAAAATGATGAGACAAGTGATGACAGTGATATCGACGATAACTTTCCTGGAGAAACTCTTACGGAAACCACCACTAATGACACATCATGGTTCGCAAATTTTGCAAACTATTTGGTGGGTGATGTTATACCTAAAGGGATGACATACCAACCAAAAGAAAAAAAATTCTTCTCTGACCTCAAAAACTACTTTTGGGAAGACCCTTACCTTTTCAAAGTATGTTCAGATAGCATGATCAGACGCTGTGTCTCAGGACCAGAAACTCGTACCATTCTTGATCAATGTCACCACGGACCAACCGGTGCACATTATGGACCAAACACAACAACTAAAAAAGTCCTAGACTCAGGCTTTTACTGGCCAACAATCATCAAAGAAGCTCATACTCTTGTTTGCTTTTGTGAAGCATGTCAAAAAATAGGGAATATATCCAAACGTGATAAAATGCCCTTAAATAGCATTCAAGTATGCGAAATTTTTAACATCTGGGTATTGACTTTATGCGACCATTCCTAAAATCATATAAATTTGAATACATCTTAGTCGTTGTAGATTATGTATCCCTATGGGCTAAAGCTCAAGCTTTACCAACCAACGATGCCAGAGATGTTATTTCATTCCTGAAAAAACTCTTCTACCCTTTTGGAATGCCCAAAGCTCTCATAAGCGACCGAGGAACTCACTTCTGCAATAAGATAATGGAAAAAAACCATGAAAAGATATGGAGTTAACCACTGATTCTCTACATCCTATCATCCTCAAATGAGTGGTCAAGTTGAAAACACGAACAGAGCTCTTAAAAGAATTCTTTATAAAACTATGAAAGATAATCCAGCTATCTGGTCAAGAATACTTGACGATGCTCTGTGGGCCTTTCGAACTGCTTACAAAACACCAACCGGAACCACACCATACAAACTCGTATACGGTAAAAACTACCACTTACCTTTTGAAATTGAACACCGAGCATATTGGGCCCTAAAAAACTGTAATCCTGATCTCATCGCCGCTGGTGAGAAAAGAATGTTCTAGTTGCACGTGTTAGACGAATTTCTCCATCAAGCTTATGAAAATCTTGTTTATATAAGGCAAGAACCAAAGTCTGGCATGACAGAAAACTCAAAATGAGAAAAGAATTCAAACACGGAAATAAAGTGCTGCTATTTCATTCTAAGTACAAATTTAAACAGCCAAAACTCAGATCTCGATGGCTTGGACCAAATGTAGTAAAACACCAATATCCATCCGGATATGTTAAACTATTTGGAAAAGATGGCAAGACGTTTATTATTAACGGCCATTGAATCAAACTCTATCATTAAGAAGATAACGACCTCCCTTCTTTCCAAAAGAATGAGCCCTAGAAGTACGAGTCTAGCTAATGACTCATTTCAAAATTAATCTCTTCTCGAGAGGCAACCCGTACTTTAACATAAGTGTGGAGGAGTCCCACCTCTGTTTTATATTCCAATTTTTTTTTCTTTTTGTGTGCTTTTGTATGTTTACTATTACGAAGGTAACATAGATTAGACCTGGAAAATTATGGTGTTTGCTCAAAGACAAGATATCACAAGCTATATATCTCTATGCCCCGAGAAGTACCGTTTTCCCTTAATTTTCCCTATTTCTATATTTATTAGTTCTCACATTAAGGGCAATGTTCAACTTAAGTGTGGAGGGGAATCGGATAGGCAAAATTAAACTAAAATTAATCATATCCCTCTATGTTTGCCCTATAATCTACTCAAAATTTTCAACTGATATTTTATGAAAAATCTTTAGAAAATTAATTAATATGCTTTTCTTCCAAAAAACCTAAAAATGTATACTCTTAGTAAGGCAAATCCAACCGGATTGACACTATAACTAGCACAAAACTAGTCCACTAAATTGTGAGAATTAAAACCTTAAGGAATTCAGGTATCCACCTTTGATACCTAAGATAATTTTTACCTTTAACTTGTTCGAGTTAAGGTTTGAATGCAATTGCAAGTGTCTCATCCGTCGTTAAGGCTATGTATTTGTAATTTGTTGCCTTTTCTGAAGCATTGGTATTGGTTGAAAATTATATGAGTGAGCCAGTAATTTAGTAGCTTCAGAACTTGTGCTTGATTATCATTTACTAACCGCAGTGAGGTTAATTTATAGACAAAATCGTATGATAAGAGGTGAAATAAATCCCGTGTAACTCCTGTATCTGCAAGCACTCCCTTTTAGTGCTAATCTGCTAAAGTATCCAAAGTTGAAGAAAAATGCTCAATGAAAGAAGTTATGTGCCAGCCTTAGTTATCGAAGCGTAAAAAAAGGGGTAAGAAAAAGAAAGAAAAAGTTTAAAGAATAAGGCTTAAGTTTGGCACATGGAATCAATACATGTTATTCACCCTCATCAGCATTATGTTTTACCTCTTTTAGATTTTTGTCTAGGTGCTCACGTCGCAACGGGCATGTTTATGTGTCTAGTACAAGCTTATGGTAGCTATCTAGATTATGTCCGCGCAAATGAGTGACTTCACAATATAAACCCTATCTGAGTGGCTTGAGTAAATATAAATCAAACACATTTCCCATGTGAGGAGCTCTGTTATATGTCTATACCTGAAAAGTTATAAAACACTTGTTAAATTTAAAATTTTCTCCACGTCACAATAAATGAATCTTGTTTTCTCGCTTTAATTGCTTGAGGATAAGCAAGAGGGATTTGATAATGCCTTAATTATACATGTTTTCGGTGGCATTATTGTATTTATTTATATCATTTCTCGTGAACTTTCGATACTTAAAAGCATGAGATATGTGCAGGTTCACTTGAAGACATCTCAAGCTCAAAAATACCAAAGACACAAGTATTTTACACCTTACGAAAGAAAAAGATAGAAGAAGATAATACTAAGTCCAAAAATCAAGCAAAGTACGCCATACTTCTCAGGAAGTACGCCGCACTTCAGGATGGAGTTAATGAAGGACAATTAATACCCTAATTACGATGCACTTCTACATCAAGTACGCCGCACTTCATCTCAGCATTAAAAGTTCTACTCATTGAAGAAGCAAAGTACGCCGCACTTCTCAAGGAAGTGCGCCACACTTATCAAGGAAGTGTGCCACACTTTTGCCCCTGTCCAACCTATAAATTGAGAAGAAATTCTCTCATTTCTCACACAATTTAAAACACACCTCCAATACAAATATCTCTCAATAATATTCATCAATTTTTGGAGTTTAACACGAAATTCTAGGAAGAACGAAGATCATCATCGTAGCATTTAGTTAAATAAGGGTTTCTATACAAATTCGTACTTGTAAAAGTGGTGATCAATCCATTTCTCAATCTGAATTTCATATGTTTCTTGTTTCTCTATTAAACTTTGTTATCATGAACACCATAGCCATGAGAGGCTAAACCTCTTATGACTACTCGGTGATGTTAATATAATAATTAAGCATTTGGTGTCATTTTGATCTTATCAATCTTAAGCTTATGTTAAAATCCTATCGTTTCTTATCTTATCAACCTTGTTCATCAACTTTGATTATATACGTATAATGGTATAGGTCGAAAGACCCATTGTGCACTATATGATTTTAAAGATTTATCTATGATCTTTATCATTCGATCAAAGAAATTCACTTATGTTATTTGATAAACAAAATAGATTTGATATATTAGTAACTTGATTGTTTGAGTGACACATTTGATTAAGTTAAACCAAGATAAGTCTTAAGTTGAAACAGTTAATTTGTGAAAACGCTTTCTGACGAGAAATCATTTTTATAAGTTAAATTCTTAAAGTCAAAGATGAAAATTACTGCCATTGCTTATGAATTATATGAAACTAATCGAGTAGTCATATTTTATTATTATTGTATCTATCTTTAAAGTTATTAATAATTGTTTTAAAATTTCTAATTATTCGAACACTAATCAAATCCCCTGTGTGTTTCTATTTCGTAAACTGGTAATTTTAGTCTTATAAATTTAAAGCTTTTGAAACACATCACAAATTTAGGGTTTTCATCAATAAGTTTTAAATCAAGTTCCTACACAACAAGTATATAATGGTAATATGAAAACAAGTATGAAATTTTCATAATGAATTAAAATATGTAAATGATATGCTTACAAAGATTTGAGGATGATTGAATGATCAAGTGTGCATAAAACTAACCCACGAACACTAGAAAAACCCTAATCTTTAAAGTATAAAACCCTAGCTTTTATGTAAACCCTTAACCAAATCTTGAATACCCCTTTTATCCTTGCTTGTTTCTGCCAAAAATATGTAAGGAAAAAGGAGAGTGTTTGTGTGTTTTAAGTGGTAAATAAGAAGAGAGGAATGCATGTTCTAGTTATCGAAAGATTGAGAAAATATCTAGGGAACATGTAAGAGACAAGATTGGATGAAAAGTATGGTGAGGGAGATGGTGTGTGGCGTGTAGAAGAGGAAGGATAGGGGGATGGTGTAGATATGTGTTGTAAGAGATTGAAGACTTTTGGTGGCATAGTTGGTGGTGATTAAGTGTAGGATTTCTTTTCGCTGATATTTGTATAAACATATAGTGGGGAGGTTGGTTTTATGTATAAAGAGGGGGAGGGAAATCATTTATTTTTTAAAGTGTAGAAGTATATAAGGTGTTAGTTCAAAGGTGGTGATGCTATTGGGTAATTTGTGCATGTATGCATGAAATATAGTGCAAGTTTGGAAAGACTTACGTAAAGTTTTGTAAGACCGTATGCAAATGACTTGTAAATCATGCTCATGAGAATGGTTATATACTTGCTAAACGTAGACTCAACTTAGTCTAGAGTCGAAATGCGTTCAAAGACGTTTCTCGTTATACGCAAGTTAACCTAACGGTTATACATTAAATCAATTATTCATGTGTTCAAAGTAAAACGTTTCAAGTTAATAGGTAAAAGTTTACCTCTAAAATGTCAGTTGTCACATAAAACTACCCGAACTATATGGGATGGTGGGTGGGTCGGCCCCTCTTTTGTCTCCTATATTTACATCTAAGGATAGAAGATTAGGTAAAGGTTGAGGCTCCGGTTCATCAACACTAGGAACTTCCCTAGAACTAAGAGAAAGGTTATGACTACAAGTGTTCACACCTAAATCCTCTAGTTGTGTTTGGTGCAAATGTTCTACTCTACTTCTTATGGGTAAGTCACGGGCGGTGTGTATTCCTCAAATGATGGGAGGACTTGGGGGTACTTTGCGGGCTTGGATTTTCTCCTTATCCTATATCATATCTAGATCACCTTTATGCTTATCATGTGTTTTAGAATCTAACCCAAACATGAACATAAGTATCTCAAATCCTTCTCTAGCCATCTCAAATTCATGGTCAGATTCATAGGAATCTATCTCACTAACTTGATTACTATGTTCTTGTTGCCTAAAGGATTCCTCGGGTGTTTCTTGAGGTTTAAAGTTTGTGTTCTTAAAAACTAGGTCTTTTTGTTCAATGTAATCATGTTTGACTAAATCCTCCAAAATTGTCTCCTTAGGTAGTGATGTGAGCATTCATATCATTTCGTCAAGCTTATGGTTCATTGTACGAGAGTTCTCCTTAATGGTTTGGTATATTTTGTCACATTTCCTAAGGGAATTATCAATAACTGCTCCTAAAAACATAGGTTTTTTATAAGGTCTCACATGCGGTGAAGGCTTACATGACTCGTAGGGTCTACTAGGTGATCTAACTGGAAAAAGGGGTCGGTTTTTTAAGGTTTCGGCCAACCATGTTAATCTTTCCAACATATGAAAACCATAACTCTCCATTTTGAGCACATTGAAAAGATAGTCAATGAAATTACAAACAAAAACATAAAGAAAAGATATATTAAAAGAAAGCTACAAAATAAAAACAAAAAATCTCACTTGATAGGAATCTAGTGAGTACACCTAAGCTAAATAGACTCCGAAACCTAGACTATTCTTAACATCGGTGCCAATAACTTGATGTGGCGGATAGCAACATCAAAGTCTTGCAATCCTCCTAGGCAGTAAACCTAACCGTTGTAGTGTAGTATAGGTAAGTCCGAGGGATTGATCGTTCTCTAGGGAAATAGTGAGGTAGGCTCGAAATGTATGTCGAATAGGTCTAAGGGATTGAGGGAAGAGTCTTTTTGAAAATGATGGTTGAAAAGATTTGGTTTTATAAACTAATTAAACTAATTAATAAAAATACAACTGACTATTAACGATTTATAAAATGGTAATAAAGATGTATTTACTTAGATGACATTCCCCTTATCTTGTATGTGTATTGTGCTTAACTAGTTAGATACATTATTAATGGTGGTTAAAACTAATATGGCACGATCAAGCATTTACATCCCCTCACCCTTCTACACCTATGGCCAATGTCTATGAGGTTGCTCAAATGGACATGAACACAAGCATAAAGCATTAAGACTACCACTACCATACATAATTTGATCTATGTGACCTTAGGTTGCCAAGTATCACTCATTAGGCTATAGGTTGCTCTTTTGACTAACTAACACACATTTACACACAAATCGCTAACTAAATTATGCAATAATAGTTTATTACAAATCAGTTTAACCATTTTTTGTATTTAATGTTAGGCTATACCATTTCACATATTATCACACAAAAATAAGTAAATATTTTAGAGAGACAGAGAAGTTTAGAGAGATAACGAGGAAGATAGAATGAGAAGAGAAAAGAGAGAAAGTTGGTGACTTCACTAAGAAAGAAATGAGAAGCAACACCCTTCACCATGTGTGGTGAGGGGTATTTATAATACAAGAGACATAATACCCCTAGTTCGGTAATCCACATGAGTCTAACTAAGTCTTGGGAGAACATAAGAGTGTGTAGAATGAATCTTACTATTATACTTTCTCTCAATAAAAGATTAGAGTGAAAACTTGGAGTGAGAGTTTGTTGAGCACACAATTTTAAAAGATTTTAAAATTTTCTTTTTTGAAAATATCTTGAAAAATTGTACTCAACAGGAAAATGATTTTATATTTATTTTATTAATTATCATTTCCTTGGTGCTTCTCTTGAGCATTCACAAACTTTGAATGTTTGTATGGCATTGCTCAAGACCGAGAAGATATAAACTTCCCGTTGTTTAGGATAAATGTACATAAATGAACATTTTTCTTTCTTTAGAGACCGAGTCCTAAGCTGACATTTACTTAGAAGTTGTAAAAGAAAATTTTGAAGAGACATGTTTTAAAAACGTTTGAAACTCTCGTTCAAACTTCATTTATACACTTGTGTCAATATTAATCAACATTTGTAGGTGCGTAAATGTTATCGATTTACAAGAGACATGTCAAAGAAGATTATTTTGGTATTTTTGAAATTTTTTGATTTTGTATTTTGCTTTTATAGGTTTTATAATTTTATATTTTCTTCTTCTTGGCTTTATATTTTTGTAGTTTGTTTTTCTGATAAATATATACAAAGAACTAATGTGATTTTGCAAGACGTTCAAGCTCCTGTGGAGACAAACTGCGCATACCAAGGCGACGGATCAAATAATTAAACCTATTCAATAGAAGGGCTTTGGTAATCAGGTCGGACAATTGGTAATTAGTCTTGACAAAATACAGTTTAGTCATACCCTTTTCCACGTGCTCCTTTATGAAATGGTAGCGGACAGCGATGTGTTTGGTTCTTGAGTGTTAGACTGGGTTGAAGGATATGGCTATGGATGATTTCAAATCATAATAGATAGCAATCTTGTTGAAGTGAAAGCCATAATCCGTTAACCGTGTCCGCATCCAAATGACTTGGGCACAACAAGAGGATAGAGACACATATTTTGCTTCCGCGATTGACAGCGCCGTACAGTCTTGTTTCATTGAGGACCAGCTAACCATCTTTTCACCTAAGAATTAAGCTCCACCGGAAGTACTCTTGAAGGTTTCTTTACATCCTGCATAATTAGCATCTGAAAATCCGGTTAGTTCAAAACCAGAATCCTTCGTATACTAGAGACCCATATTAATGGTTCCTCGGAGATAAAGAAAGATCCTTTTAACATCTTTGAGGTGCTTCTCGGATGGCTTAGCCTGGTACTAAGCACATAAACAAGTAGCATGTACAATTTATGGTCTACTTGATGTAAGATACATTAGGGCACCAATCATGCTACAATATTTTGTTACATCGACTAGAGTCTCATTCTTGTCAAGGTCAAGCTTGTCTTTGATCTCCATTAGAGTTCCAACGGGATCACAAGTTTCCATTCTATATTTTTAAGGATTTCTAACACATAGTTGGACTGGTTTATAAAGATGCCACAGGGGATTGGTTAACTTGTAAACCAAGGAAAAACATCATTTCCCTATCATCGACATTTCAAAGCGGCTTTTCATAAGGTCAGAGAATAATTATGTATATCTGAGGTTTGTAGAACCAAAGATAATATCATCAACATAGACATGTACTACTAAGATGTCATCGTTGAAGCCTCTTATAAATAGAGTAGGATCAATGGTGCCTTTGGAGAAGTGATTCTGCAGGAAAAACTTTAACAATTCGTCCTACCACGCCCTTGGTGCTAGCTTGAGCCAATATAGTGCATTTTTTATGAAACTTTCTAGTTGACACACACACGTCTTCTTTCAACCTTCTGGTTGATAGCGCCGTACAATCTTACTTTTTCAAGGACCAGCCCACCAGCTTTTCGCCTAAGAATTGAGTTCCACCGGAAGTACTCTTGAAGGTATCCTTACATCCTGCATAATCATCATCTGAAAATCCAGTTAGTTTAAAACCATAATCCTTCGTATACCAGAGACCCATATTAATGGTTCCCTAGAGATAACAAAAGATCATTTTAACATCCTTGGGGTGCTTCTCGGTTGGCTTAGCTTGGTACCAAGCACATAAACAAGTGTCATGTACAATGTCCGGTCTACTTGACGTAAGATACATTAGGTCACCAATCATGCTACAATATTTCGTTGCATCGACTAAAGTCCTATTCTTATCAAGGTCAAGCTTGTCTTTGATCTTCATTGGAGTTCCAATGGGATCACATTCCCATTTCATATTTTTTAAGGATTTCTAACACGTAGTTGGACTGTTTATGCAGATGCCACAGGGGGGATTGGTTAACTTGTAAACCCAAGAAAAACGTCATTTCCCCCATCATTGACATTTCGAAGCGGCTTTTCATAAGGTCAGCAAATAGTTGGTTATACCTAGGGTTTGTAAAACCAAAGATAATATCATCTACATAGACCTGTACCACTAAGATGTCGTCATTGAAGCATCTTATAAACAGTGTTGGATCAATGGTGCCTTTGAAGAAGTGATTCTGTTGGAGAAACTTTGACAATTCGTCGTACCAAGCCTTTGGTGCTTGCTTTAACCCGTAGAGAGCCTTCTTTAACTTGTAGACATGACTTGGATGATTAGCATCGATGAAACCTTTAGGTTGACACACGTACATATGTTCTTTTAACGTACCATGCAAGAAATCAGTTTTTACGTCCATTTGAAATATAGTGAACAATTTGTGTGTAGCGTAGGCCAAACATATCCTAATGGCTTCCATCTTAGAAACCAGAGCGAAGGATTCTTCAAAATCTATTCCTTCCTTTTAATGGTACCATCTCATAACTAGACGAGTCATGTTTCGGATGACCGTGTTCCCTTCATCATGCTTGTTTCATAATAACCATTTCAAAGTAAGGGGTTTTATGTTATTTGGAGCAGGAACTAACACCCATACATCAAGCCTTTTGAACTGGAGAAGCTCTTCTTGCATTGATTCAATCCATGCAGGGTTGGTCATAGCGTATTTGACATTTCTTGGTTCCATAGTGCTCACAGTTAACGTATACATGCACATGTCACCATCTGATCAGAATTGATTCCTTGTCAAGACTGGTCGTAAGGGTTCTCCTATCACTTGTTCTAGAGGGTGATCCTTAGTCCACAAATATTCATGAGGGTAAGGTTGATAAAACATATGCATGTTCGATGGATCTATATATTGTGAAGATGATGATTTAGCAGCACTTGCGGATGGTGGAGCAAATGGATTTACAAACGTATTTCTATCAAGCATAGCATTCGGAACATTATCATCAACTATTTCAGGCTGGTGTGAAGCTTCATTATCTTGTTGCTGAATATGTTGTTGTTGCGCTTCGAGCTCTTCAACATCCTGTGACGTGTTTAGAATATTTGTAGCTTGAGAGGATGAATTTGTTGGTGTTGGTGCGGTGTCTGCTGTTGTTGTAAATATCGTTGGAGTCTGAAGAACTTGAGGTGCTTGAGTAGCCGAAGCAATTCTTGTAGCAGATGATGGTTGACCACCAATGTAATCATCATACATAGCTTCGAACAGTAAATCCGATTCACGTTCAGATGGTTTTTGAGTTGTTATTGTTGACGGAGCATAAGTAAGATCGAGTCCTGAATTGATTTGTCTAGAAGTCATGCTTTGAAGCCTGTGTTTTGAACTGCTTTGTTCAAATCAAATGTCATATTCATTGTCTCCATGATTTTCTTTGTCCTTCTGTTGTAAACTCTGTAAGCACATGAATTAGCGGAATAACCAATGAAAAAGCCAATGTCAACTTTTGCACCAAGTTTCCTAATGTCTTCACGATCATTTTTGGGATAACAGAGAGTCTCGAATACATGAAGAAAGGAGATATCCAGTTTTCTACCGTTAATGAGATTGTATGGTGTTTTGTTAAAACGGCGGTGAATAATGGAGCGGTTTTAAGTGTGTCATGCAGTAGTAACTGCTTCAGCCCATAAGAATAACGGTGCATGAGAGAAAATCAACATTATTCTAGCAGCCTCCACTAACGTCCAGTTTCTTCATTCCACGACTCCATTTTGTTGAGGTGTTCTGACAAAAAATGCTTGGTAAGAGATGCCAACACTATCAAAGTATTCCTTAAGCACTTGATTCTTGAATTATGTGCCATTGTCAGTTCTTATAATAATGACTGGAGCTTGCAGTAGAACTGTAATTTTCTTGAGAAAGGTTTTAATCTCCTCTGGTGCTTCATCTTTTAATTTGAGAAAGTGTACCCATGTGTAACGAGAGTAATTGTCTACAATCACCAGAACGTACCGCTTACCGTTTATGCTTTCGACTCTCATTAGACCACGCAAATCCATATGAAGAAGTTGTAACCTCTGCTTAGAATTTGGAACAGCTTTGGGTGGGTGAGATGCCTTTTTGCTTTTTCCTTGCTCACAGAGGGACAATGATGTTCTTTATGATATTTGAATTTTGGAAGACCGGTGTCAAGATTGTTTTTAGCAAGGTCATTTATGGTGTCAAAGTTGAGGTGGGATAAACGTTAATGCCATAACCAAGACTTGGTAGAAGTAGCACGAGCCATGAGACAAATTGGAGAAGTAGAGGCCATTTCATGGATATTGATAGTGTAAAGGTTTGTTGTGTGATTCCCTTTCAACAAATCAACTCCTTTGAGATTTCTGACAAAACAGGTGTTCCTTCTGAAAGTGACCTCTAAATCCGAATCATAAAACTCCCCAACTGAGAACAGGTTGTATCCCAAGCCCTCAACGAAATAAACCTTGGTGATCAATATATTTCCCCATTGAAGATCACCGTAACCCAGAATAGCAGCAAGATGATCCTTTCCAAAGCGAACAGTTCCCAAAAACATCCAAATGAAATTGATGAGAAGCTTTAGATTCCCGATCATATGCTTGGAACAACCCGAGTCGACGCACCATAAACAAATTTAGATAACCTGCCAAGAAAAGAAGTGGAATTTGGAAACCGTTTGATTGTAGGTTCCTGAGGGTTAGAAGTACATGCTTTATCACCATTAGAATTGTCAGATGGACCCTTAAAGGCCCTGGATTTTATTATTTTGCCATTACAGTCAAAAATTCTTCTAGTTAGTGACCACCTATGGCAAATACTAGGTTCAGTAGATGTAGGTGAAGCAAGTCTTTCTTTGGAGCCTACTTTCTTAGGTTTCTTAACCTTTTCCTTTTGTTTCTTTTGATTTTTAGTGTTTGAAACATTTGCCTTTTGTTTCTTACCACGAGAATTCATGCCATTCACATAATTAAGCACACAGACATCATGATTAGCAGTAATTAAACATTGCTTACACATAGCACAAACAACTTCAGATTTATCATTCCGAATAGGAAGCTTAACGTTATTATATTCAGATGACATATGTTTCTTATTCTTAAAAAGCAGTAAATTCCTATGGTGTTCTTCTACTTCAACTTCTTTATTCTTAATGTAACTACTCTTAGATGCAGAAGGGACCCTATCATTCTTTGTATTGCTTCTAGGATGTGGCCTTCTGGTTTTAGTAGTGACATCTACTCTTGTAGAAGACAAACCATTTGAGTCAGAATTAACATCTTTCTTGGTGATAACATGAGCTTGTGAAACATTGATCAATTTTGTCCTAACGCTTGCTTTAATGGGTTTTTTAGGCACATACTTTTCTTCCTTAGAGGTCTTAAAAGGATTAATCCTAAACATTCCAGGGAAATCACTTTATCATTTTTTATAACTTTTGATTCTTGTGGTGTGGGTACCGAGTTTGAAGTGACTAGTTTTGACAAAGCATGTGACTCATCGATCTTGGGAAGACCCTTAGATTTTGGAAAAGGAGTTATAGAATAGAGTTTTGATCCAGAGGAAGAAGGTGGTTTTCCCAAAATTGATTGCTTACAAAACTGAGTATTCACACTCATACCTTTGGTGGTGTCCTTTTGTTCAGAAACTTTATCAGATAACTAGGCTCTTAATTTCATATTTTCATAAATCATATCATTTAATTTGTTTTGCAAAGAGTACGTTATTCCTTTTGATTGAGCCCGTGACACATTAATTGAGTCAAAAAGTTTCTTATAGGCAGTCTTAAGATGAGCATTTTCTTTTGCATAATTCTTAATCTGAAACTCTAATTCCACGTTCTCGTTCTCTAGTTTCCGAGACAAAGGATCAAAGGTATCTGATACACATAAAGTATCCTAACTTTTACCCTTGAGATCTCCCAACTGAGCTTGCAACCGTTTGATCTTTTATTGCATGTCATTATAAGCTTTATCATATGAAATCTTGTCATATTTGCATTCTTCACATTTTGTGTACCAATTATTCCAAAGAACAACATATTCTTTTTTCTTTTTAATAATGCAATTTTCAAGTTTTTCTTTCGTCTGATCAAGCTCAATTTGGAGATTTGATGTATCTACAGCATAATTAATTTGCACAATAGAATATACCATGATATAGAATTTTTCATATTTGGGTACCTCAGTGATCCATCTTGAGTCATAAGTCGCGGGAGCTATTGTTAGACTGAGTTCCAGATAAGGTATGCTTGTACAATGTAATCTCTAAAGTGCTAATAGTTCATTTTACTCTCTCCAGTTTCTTTCATATAGCACTCTGCTTTTAGACCAGCAATGAATTACAATTCAATTGAGTGCTTTGGATCCCTGCTTCTTCCTCTTGAGCAATCTGCAGCTGTTGCTGAAGATAAGCAGGCATCGTTTCCTTGCTTTACTGTGCTTGTTGTGGCATATTGACCCTATCCTCGCAGTTGTTAAACACCTTATCGGATTTACCATTGATACCATTACCACTTACACTCAGCCGGAGCTTTGTAACAACAATTTCCATTCCATACATGATTTGCAAAATTGCTGGAAAACATAAGCCCATTCATATTTTCTAAACTCTTCTGAATTCCCGGCATATGATACCGCATTTTGCCCAACCTTCATTCGCTTTATATTGCACAAATTTTTGTCCTCACTGATTTCCAACTTAGTATCAACCATTGCATTTTGATGTCTTGGCTCTGGTCTGCCGTGGGGATATCCTTGGTTTGTGTAGTTTGGACTATTGCGGTGGTTTAATGAACTTCTTTCGGGTTGTTGTTGTTGGAATGGTATTGGACTTTTAAATGCTTTAGTCAACTTAAGCAAGTGGCCTTGTTCATTTGCAGTTGTACGGGATCGGGAATGGCTTCGAGATTCTGCATTGGTTGTGGCATGTAGTTCGTGTTGAATGAAGATTGTGGGACAAAGTTGTTGTTAGGTTGTGGATGTTGGCGTCTGTAGGTAATGAGTGAGAGTGATTGGGGTGACACTGGTGTAATGAGTGTTTGACATTAATGCCTAAGGTATCATGTGTGTTTGCAATTCATTGTGCTCTAAAAGCATTAATGTCTTGCTGAGTCGACATTGCAAAAGTGATGTGAAATGATAAACAAGGATCTTTAGTGGGTAAAGTGTGATTGTTGTGTTGTGGATTTGAATCTTAAAGGTCACGGGAATTTTACTCGTCTATGATCAAAACAGTATAATGAATTAACGGGATTTTACCAAGGATCTCTAGATAACGTGAATTGATTTGATTCGGAATCGCGGCGAAAATATTCCAAAAAAAACTAAAAAGTGGTCATTTATTCATAGGTAACAATGTTTTTGGGCTTCGAAAAGTAATTAACCAGCTAAAGGGTAGTTACAGCGTGATTCCGTCACGTTTTTTTTATCTTGCAATTTGAGAGTTCACGGGCACTTAAACGGACTTAGGATCAAAAGTTTTGGCAGTTTTACTGAAATCCCTTTTCTTAACAACAAGTAAATTTTCTCGTCTCAATCGGTCCTCTTGCTCGTTCGGTTGTTGCTAGTTCGAATTCGATTGCTAGATGGTCTTGCTAATATCGGTAGATTGCTAGATTCGGTCGACACTTGTTCGATCGACATGCTACGTTCGATAGTGACCTTGTGTCATAGACGATTAGTTCGATGGTAGCTTGTTCGATCGACACTAGTTCGATGGTTAGCTTGTTCGATCAGACGCTAGTTCGATGGGTAGCATTGTTCGATAGACACTTTGTTCGATGGTAGATGGTCTCGATCGACGCTTAGTTCGATGGTAGCTTGTTCTCGAGCGGACATAGTTCGATTGGGGGAAAAAAAATGGTAGCTTGTTCGCATCGACGCCACTGTTCGAGTTAGAGCTTGTTCGATCGACACTAGTTCGATGGTAGTTTGTTCGATCGACGCTAGTTCGATGGTAGCTTGTTCGATCGACGCTAGTTCGATGGTGATCGATCGATTGTCCTAGTTCGAACCAAAACACACGCTCGTTCGATCTTCGCTAATATGTTGCTCGTTCGATCCACAAGCAATGTTACTCGTTCGATGGTCTCTTGTAGGGATTGCACTCGTTCGATCACTTGAGTAATACTCGCACTCGTTCCGATTCAAACAAAAAATGATTCGCGTTCGACTATCGCTACAATGCAACTCGTTGCGGTTTGAGACACGAAAGTTGCTCGATTCATTTGCTTCTTTTCGACCTTGCGATTTTCCACAGCAACCCAAATGAACCACAAAATAGCCATTTTAAAACCAAGAACTACAAGAGCTCTAATCACGAACTAAACACACTCCGAATATACCCAAAACGAAACCAAAAGAAACAACAAAGAAAAAAAACAACACCCAACGAATGATAAGCTAAAAAAATTACCACAACACAAATCAACTTAAAACACACACCTTGGGCTTCTTGATTACCACTTGTTTGTGATTTCTTTCATACCTCAAACACAAAAATAGGAAAAAAATAGATTTTAGGAGAGGAAATGTAAAAAAACAAAGAAATTGGTTAATTGTTTCACTCAAAGAAAATGAGATGCAAAAACCATATACACACTTGGAGAGGGCTTTAATTTTGATCACAAGGATGGACTATTCTTGTAGGCTTTGTGATGGGACAGGGTCATAGAACCAATATGGGCTTGAGCACGACAACTTGGCCTCCACAACTAGCTTAACTAAATCACCGAAAATACGTTTTCCTATACAAGGCTATGGGTATTGATTATATGACCATCACTTTACTAAATATCACGGCTAACACATAAAAGAAATTTTTTTCTTTTTCCGTAATGAGCCTTAGGGTTATGGGATACGTAGAATTCAATTAATAATCTTGAGACTGATAAAAGTTTGTGTATCTTGACGGCTCGTACCGATGTTACTGCCTTCTAAAAAGTCGAGGAAGTTACCGATGTGTAAATCTGTTTGCTACATTTTTTATCGGAGGCGGTGGACGATGTTGTATTAGCCTTATAAAGGACTAAGGTTTAATAATGCTTGCTTAATTTTTGTATTCTTTTGTGCCTTAAAGAGACTAAGGGTATATGGTTGCAAATATAAGATTGGTCCATGCATGTCTTAAAGAGCCTTTGGTATATGTATTCGAATTGGGCATTGCTTAAAGTAGTCTAAAAAAAGCCAAATTTGGGTTTGCCTCGATTGAGGACTTTAATCTTGATGACATTTGATCTTTTGAAAAGGGTTAGGAGCTAATTATTGCGTTTTTTAACCATTACGTTTTTTTTTTTGGGAATTAATAAGTATCGAAACACAAGTCTTAAAGAGCCTTCGGGTTCTATGGCTTCAAGTAAAACCTTGAGATACAAAGTAGGTTTTGCTGGGAGAAAAAGAAAGTACACAAATTAGTATTTATGAGTAGTGTTTGTGTCATGACTTTTGTAATTAACAATGATTTGTTTTAAGCTTCTTCAGCATGGGAAAAGTGAAAAATTGGGGATGATGAAGTTTTTTTAAGCTTAGCATGGGAAAAGTGAAAAATCGGGGATGATGAAGTTATCTTTTAGACACTTAATTGTGCTTTTTGTTCTATGATCCTAAAAGTTACCAATGAGGTAATGAAAACAATACATTATGTCAACACAAATAAGTTGTAGTTAGGTAGTTAATTATCAAGAAAAATCATAAAAAGAGAAAAATCTTTGAAAATGGGAAATCGGGTGTTTTATAACTTGTGATCTCTTAACTCTCTCAACAAAAATCTTTGCTACTTTTCAAAGGTTTAGTTTGGGGAAGTTTCGAGGTATTTGGTTATAAGGCATGTGATATTGCGTGAGGACACACAATCGTTTAGTTTGGGGAATTTTGATAAGTGTAGAATACACATATCCGTTTGTACCTAAAATAACCCAATTAAACCCAAAACAGACCAAAAATGGCAAAAATATGCTTGTATTTGTGTTTTGTGTGTGCAGGTACGGATATATCAAAAATCACAAGAAAATAGTCAAAAACGGGCAAGCACGGACACGAGAATCAGAAGAGTACAAAAAGAAGCCAAAGAATCAAAGCCGAAGCCAGAAAATCAAAGACCGCAGTCAAATCTAGTCAACAGCAGTAAACCACTAAAAGACAAGACCCACAATATTCCATTTTAACCCTCAAGATTCATAAAAGTCCAAGAATAGTCCTCACCTCTTAATGGGCCTTGAAAACCCTAAATGGGCCTTACCCGGATCTAGTAAGCCCAAAAGCCCAATTCATAAGCCCATTACTAGCCCACTTCCTTTTTAAATAAACCACAAGGGCTAAACTTGCAATTTTCGAAAGTTATTTATAACTAGAAAATGGAGAAAAAAAAGTGAGGGGCAAATTGTGTCAACTCCTCAAAGTTTAAATTTCTTTTACCCGATTCAGTTATAAAATGGCGCGAAGTCATTGTTACTGTGCATCGTCTTCTACGAATCACCACATGGGTAAAATCAAAGGGCAAACGTAAATCAAAGGGTTAGATGGTCAATTCATGAGCTCGTTAACACTAAGGAGGGGTCATATCAGTCAAATCAAGGGTTACTTAAGCTCTCACTCAAGCTCTTGACACGTCAGCCATGGGGAAAGCACACATAGTGATGGTTTTTGTGCTAATCTACTCAGAGAAGAAACACAAGTGTGCCTCACATGGATTGCCACGTTGGCAATCCGTGTGAGGTCACTTAGTGATCCAATGGCCAAAAACAAAAATCAAAAATGAAAGAATGATCAAGGGTGGATGATTGATGAAGGCAAGGGGCTAGAAGGTTCTTTGTTCAGCTATAAATAGCCCTCAACAGTTCACACACGAGGATGCATTTTTTCACCTAGTTAGTTTTTAGTTTGTAACTTTAGATTTAAATTTTAGCTTAATTTCCTTTTTCCAGCTTAATTTTCCTTTTAAACATTGTAACTTTCATTTCAAATATTGTAACCAAGCTTTTTATTAATGATAATTCAGTTTTTAGATAATCTCTCATAATCTCTTTATTTTCATATCAATTGATAAGCTAAAGCCATAAGCTACTCATAAGCTCTCATGAGTCTCTAAGCTCATGATTGAGCTTAATTAACCTTAATTTTACTTTAACTACTTTAAAATCAGCTTAAAAACTATTACCTTACCTTGGACTTATTGGATTTAAGCTATGGAAGGGGGATCTAAAATGGAAGGATCCTCATGGACTATTACCCTAGCTTATTATTAAGCTAGGGAGCTTGTAGCTGCCTTAATTGGTACCTCTTGTTTAGCTAGAGGTTTAAGTAAGTTTTTCTTAAAATTCATTGCATTTTCATTATCTAGTTTAATAGTTATAATCTAGTTTACTCTTAATTGCTTATTAGTTTGCTTATTTGCTTAAGTTCTCTGCTTAATTGAGTTTTTTGTCATCTTATTGTGCTTAATAGTTAATGATATGCATCTGTTTTTAGCTTAAGACTCTTAGATCTTTGTTTTGCATTCTCTTGTTATAAAACTCATAAAAACCAAAAAAATATTTCGATTAGCTCTTTAATTAATATCTGGTTTGTAGTTTTGTTAAGTAGATTTCATTTTATAAAGCTTTTTCAAAACTGTATGTCATTAGGGGTGTTTGCATATCTCACTTTGCCTCAAATAGTCTAGTGAGTCTTGTTTACTTAAGTTCATTTGTTATTTATTAGAGATTAGTTAAAAAATGTGTTTTCAAAAGTTAGATGTGAGATTGATCAATTGGGATTAAAAATTTGTGTTTTAGCAAGGGTACTTAGTAGTTTGGTTTTATAGACTTAATATTGATATTAGCTATTTGAGCTTTGTTAGTGTTGCATTGTGTTGTTTACACTCATAAGAGTGTCTTAGTGAAGCTTTCCCTCAAGGTATCCTGCACTATTGATTTTTACTTGAGTCACGTGCATCAGCGGAAATAGTTGTTACTGCTGTCATTTTTAAGCTTAGTTTTTAGCTTTTAATTTAGATTTCCGAGTTCCATTTTCTTTGACTTATAGTTTAGAAGAGTAACTTATATGATTAAGGCTTAACTTTCATCTATCTAGCGTATTTACTTAGTACAATTTTAGCTTAAAAGTCACTAAAAAACCAAAAAGACCAAAAACAGTAGGTAGATTTAATTAGCTTTTAAATATCAAATTCTAGCTTAGAAAATTAGGTTTTATTATTTAAATTAATAGCTCATAAGTAGTTTGATAAGCCTGCATAAGTTCAGGATCCGAATTTACTTATTAAGCATTTGAGATTTATTTAGTTTTCAGGCTTTTTTTGGCTTATTCCGGAGTTTGTACTTTTTAGGTCAATTTCAGATGGTTCTAGATTTTTTAAGCCAATTCATCATTCATAATTAGTTTAATACACATTATCAGCTTTATAAATCTTCTTTTGTTTTTCAAAATGAGCTTCATTTGAGCTTAATGCAGCTTTAAATGTAAAATCAAAGGGAAACCCCCATTCACTGTAAAACTAGCTTATTAATAAGCTCTTTTTGAGCTTATTTGTGGTTTTCAGCTCAAGGTGCTTTTGTTAAATTTGTTCACTCCAACTTGTTCTACAGCTTTGGTTTTATAAGTTTTTCATGATAAGCAGTTTTGAAAATCCACCTTATTATTGGGCTTAATAGGACCATTGTTGCAATCGGGTTGGGCCTCAGGGTAAGTAGTGAAACTTTTAAGTTTTATTAGTTTTCTTCGTTAGTCCTTTTAGTTTACACTGTTAGTCCTTTAAGGACTAACTCCATTAGTCCTCAGTTAAGTTTTAGTTAATTTTTAATTTTAAATAATAAATTAGGTTTAGGTTTTTAATTAGTTTAATTAAACTTTAATTAAAAAGTAAAAATTAGGGCTTTTATTTTTATAAAATTTCTTATCATTTTCTCTTTTTAGTATAATTTTTATAAAATTTTTAGGGTTTATATTTTTAGCATTTTTATTATTTTTAAGCTTTTAATTAGTTTAAATTTTAGAAAATTCATATCTTAAAATCTAAAAAGTCAAAAATAGTGATTCCTTTTTCTAAAATTTTCTTTTTATTATATTTTTTTCCCCCCCAGGAAAAAATATTAATTTCATATTGCTATTTTTTATTTTGAACTTAATTATAATTTAATTTTTTTTAATTCAATAAAAAATTCAAAAATAATCAAAAAATATTTTCTTTTCTAAATATTTTCTTTTGTCTAATTTAGGTTTAGAAACTAGTTGCATTTTTAGGGTTACAACTTAGTATACTTGCTTAATTTTCGCGTTTTACTTGTTTCCCGTTATTTGTTTAAGTGTTTAATTGCTTTTAATTGTTAATTTTTAATTGTTGCTTTTCATTTGATAGTCATATGTTAATCAAAATCATCTATTTTATCATTCAAATTTTAATCCAAGCTTAAACGAGTTTACAATTAGCACAAGTCGTTGGGGAAATGACCGGGTGATCATTCTTCCCGTTAAGTATCGTTTTATATTATATTATATATATTTTTTGAGAGGTGGATTTTATAAATGGTAACTTGGGTAATATTTATTACATTGCTCTTTTGGAATATTATTATATTGTGGTATATTTTACAAGTATTTAAAACACACAATCTCGCCCCACTCATACTTCTGATCCCTCTCAGTTAGGGAAGTAATAAGTTTAACAATATTAGAAAAGTTTGCGATGAAACGTAGGTAAGTAACCTGCCAATCCTAAGAATAATCATATCTCGGATGGTGTCGTAGGTTTTCAACAATGTCTTTACTTGCACTCACACTAGTAAACCTTAGCCATACAACTTATCCTTCCTCAGCTAATTCAGCTTTAACTTTCAAATGAACTCATGCGCCTACTTCTTAACAAAACAACACTGGTGCTCCTCATCGGAAATGGACATAGGTCGTATGAAACCTTCGTCTTGCAACTCTTGAAGTTGTTCAGACAATTCTTGCATTTCCAAAGGTGCTAGACGATATGGAGACTTTGCAACTGGCGTCGCTCTAGGAACTAAGTCTACGCGGAACTCAACTTGTCATTGCGGTGGTCATTGACAAGTCTTCCGGAAACACGTCAATAAAGTCTCGTACGACGGAAATACCACTCAATTTTGATTCACCTACCTTAGTGTTCATTAAGGTTTTCATGACTCCTTGAGTACGTTCACCATGAACCCGAAGTATCTCATCACCTTCCAACGGTATCCTAACCACCTTCTCATGACATACTATCCCAAACTTCCTCTTGGACAACCGGTCCATTCCTACAAGCACATCAAAGCTTCCACGACTCAACGGTATCAACGAACTCCAAGGGTTACGAACAATCGAATAGGATAACAAACGAATATCGAGTCAAAGGCTAGAATGCATATAGGAGATTCCACATATGCAAGTAGACGTGGATCAAATGACATAAGAATCCTTTGAAAGAAAGGATACGTATATGCACCGAGTGAAAACGCAACGAAAGAAAATCAACAGACGTACCACGACAAATGAACACATAAAAAAAATATCAATACGAAAGACGGAAATTCTTATACCAATTATCGACTTTACTCGAAAGACCAAATTAAATAATGTTTTTATAAAAATCAAATATATTAAGAAAGTTACTTTAAGTAAAAAAATCATTTTAAATAATAATAAAATTGTCTTAAATGTAATCTTTGAAAAAATTCATTCTGGTTGTCTAAAAATATAAAAACTAGAGATGGTTAATCTAATGGTATATCGTACATTTACACACTATGAATCACTTTAAACCAGCTCTTTTATAATAAATAAAATTATTAAACACATAATAAAATTTTATATCATATCTTGTAAAAGACCCATTTAACATATTTCTTTTTACAAAGATCATTTTAAACACAGTTTTTCTCAAACACTAACACAATACTTCCAAAGAGTTTTTATAATTAGACATCAATTATGAAATATGTTACTCAAACAAATGACACCATAATACCAACAGGGATCGTAAAATTACCGTACAAATCTAACACAATTCTATGTTTGGTGAAGACAGAAAGAAAAATACAGGAACATTTACTCCAAAAATAAAATCAAACAAACTCGTACAAGAAAACTCATGCAAGACGTTACGTACCCAAAAGAAAACGTAAGGTCTTATCCAAAATAACGATTAACAGAGCAAACCTAAAAGCATCGATACTAACACGTCGCCAAGGTTTTAACAAAAAACAAAGGGAATTTACAAAGAAGGAATAATGATCACACTAATATGTTAGGAACAATTAGTGCTTAAAAGAAATCTTTGATACTCATACGAGTAATCAATGCAATGAAAAGAAACTAACGAAAAACATTACATCGCAGACGTTGAATAGGAAATAAGGTATCCTTACTACAAAGTCCGATGAAGGGTGCTTAGGCTTAGAACTTAGGACAATACGAACAAAGATACGCAGCAAACGAAAACCTCTTTAATTAGTATATAGGTTTTGCACAATACTAGATTGAAGGAAACTTACTTATTCTATTGACAACTCAACTTTACATACTCATCCAATTAGGGTAAGAGTAATTATTCTATTCCCATAAATATCTTATCATGAATATCACATATCAATAAAAAAAAACTATTTACAATAACACCTTACATTCAAACACTAATAAATGCAATCATGGTCACAAATCTACGTGTGTGAGGCCTTTATAATTATGTTGGCCATCATAATTATAGTTCCTCCTTTCACATGTGTAACTTACTTCAAGATTACCATTTAATCATAATTCACATATAAGCACATATACCACATTGCACATCTTAAACCACTCAAACTTAACACATAAAAGATGCTCCATCAAATAACTACTTACTTATATCAAATTGAAATCGAAACGACATAAAGGAACAAAAATCTCGCAACAATTCCCAAAATACGAAATATCTGAAAGAAATAATCAATAACAACATGACAGGGTAAAGGACAGGATAAACTTATGCTGGGCCTCGCTTGGGTTTGACTTTGCCTCCGCAAGAATCACCCGACTCCATGGGTCCAACCCTATTACGCGAATTCGACAAAACATCAACTATCTTATCTCCTTCGGTTCCACAAGAGGCTCCTTATAACGCTTAAGTCCAGTTGGGAAAACGGTTCCCCAACAAGACTTCTTACGGGTGGGGGAAAAACATAGCTAAAATACTAATAAAGTAATACATATCATATCCAATAATGGTAGGCAAAATAACTAAAATGACAACTTAGCAAAATACGAGATATATAAGCTATGCAAAAATAGAGGGGAAGCATAGCAGTTATAGCATTAAACACTTAAGCCCTAAATGCATCTACATGAAGGACTCCTAGGTTATAGTCTAGGCTCAACCACCTACTTCTCTATAACCAATGGCTCTGATACCAATCTGTCACACCCCGCCAAGGCGGAAACGCGAGGCGTAAACAAGAATGGATATCATCACAACACATGGTGTCTATATAGAGAATACTAAAATGAAAACTAAAGTAAAGCAAAGACACAAAGTGTCATAACAATACCCAAAACCTAATGGTGTCTTTATTAATGAGAAAGAGGTCTCGTCAATAAATGACATGCAAAACATAATCCAAACAATTCATGCAAACGTATTTATTCAAACAGAAATCAATATCGAAAACTCTATTATCCTACGGTCTCTTTTAGCCAATTCGCTCATATCTTAGAACATTAAGCTACTAAAAATGAGGCTTAAAATGTCACATAAAGTTGAGCGAGAATCATAGGTTTACGACATACAACAATATCCCAAAATAAACTTTTAATTAGCTGCTGCAATTACCAAAACAATTCATGACACCAATTAACCACAACGGGACGGAACGTGCCCACGATCCACAATCATACCAAATTCATATGTGCGCTACATGGCCTCATATTAGCTCACGCAGTCTTACCACTGTCACACCTCGTTTTGCATATTGGGATCCATAATACCAAACATATCATATCGCAACACAACGGGACGGAACGTGCCCACGATCCAATACACATAACTACAGCAAGCTTAAAAACATTTTAACACGACAACAAGCATCATTCTCACCCCAAAATAACATGAGAAAAAGGGGCTATGAAACTCACCTTTGCTTAGCTTTCCAAAAGATTCCAACAATAAGCTTCACAAAAACTAGCACAAACTAAACACACAAATTTAAATCGTGTTTACACGCTACTAAGCCAAAAGCTTAATGCACATGTAACAATCATATGATGGATGTCTAAGGTGTTCTATTAACCCATGGGTCCACGATACCATACCCAAACTTTAACCACTTCGTTAACAAGTTTCACTAGTTAGTCACAATTTGTTCAAAACTGTAGAATTTTAACGTGACTTAACGTACTCAAAACCTCTACTTAACGACCTCCATAATTCATACCAAAAATCACCTATGTTCATTTATAAGTATATTAACTACCTCATGATTCCCAATAGCCATTTACTTTGCACAAGCCTCCTAAGGAAAATCAACTTCTAAACATTCCTAATTGGATCTGTTTGCACACTAAAAGGTTTGGACCTAAAAACCATACTTAGACTCCAAATCAGAAGCTCTCCTTTGGGGGATTTCTAATATACACATAGAACTAAACTCTTGTAGAAGGGATAAGCTAAATTAGAATTTTAATTAGGGGTTTTATACCTAGTAATATGACCAAAATCTGACCCATATTCACTGCTTTGACAACTTTTCTTGCAACCAACGTTTGACTGACTTCCCAACCTCAAAAACCTTCGAGGCCAGATGTTCTAGAAACTAGACTCTCTGAGAACATCATAAGCACCAGAAACTTGACAAAAGCTATTACCATCATTGAGATATCAGCCAAACAACACAGCCATAAATTCTGCCCTAATCTAAATCAAATTATAACGCGGTCTAAACCCTAACGAATACACCCATATGATCCTAATTAAACCCTAATCATTATAAAATGTTTATTATATCATTAATTACAGATGTTATGAAACCCTAATTATCCATCATAATAATTATTACATGTTTTTATGTAAATTCAACTAATAAATGATTTATAATTTTATACCTTAAATCTTCAAATCTTGAACACAAAAATCACCAAACTTGAAAAAAAAAAAATTTCTTCTTCCTCCTTTGATACAATTCGGCTGGGACAATTAAAAACAAGGGGGAGAAGGGTTTTTGGTAATTATAAGGTTTACAAAAAGGTTTAGGATACATATCTTTTACCAATTTTAATTAGAGTAAGATTTATTTTCCTTTTTTTCTTCCTTTCTTTTTGGCTGATTTTCCCTTTATATATATATTTTTTATATTTATTTATTTATTTATTTATTAATTACTTAATTATTTGCATTACTTTATGTTTTTATAAAAACCTAAGCTTATTTGAGTATACCTGTTTGCGTAAACGCAATTTACTAGACTTTTAAAATAAATAACTTTTCATTTTTATTTTAACCTAACTTTCCAAAAATAGAAATTCATTCCATTCTTATTCTAACTACTTAACACAATCTTAATACCTAAACATTTCTTAACACTAAATACGTATACGTAATAATACTTACACGATAAATCACTAAAACGCTTAAATCACAAAAATCATTTCCTTGTCACCAAAAGTGAACGAAATGGAATTCAACAATCTCACCACCATTACATTCTCATTGAGTTGATACACTTCAATAGACTGACTATCCCAATATTCTAACATAATCACTAAAACGCATATAAACACATCATAACAACATAACCCATTCACTTGCAATTAGATACATAAGTCAACCTAATGTTTGTGTGTGTTGTGTGTGTGTGTGTGTGTGTGTGGTTGTCACATTGGAGTTGCTTATTTCAGCTTATTAAATGCTTATGATTGCTTATTATGTCTTTTGAATGCTTTTCATATTAATGTTTTGGTTTTTATTTCCTTTGGATTGATTTTAATTTAAAATGCTTGCCTTTGGTCAAACTGCTTATTGCTTATGCTTATTGATTTAGTGCTTATTTCTGGATATTTGTTGCTTAAATGTCCTTAAGACACCTAATTGCTTAATCTGTCTTTAGAGTTTCAGGCTTAGTTTAAGTTGATTTAGCTTAAATCAGATTTAAGATTTTTTAACAAGGGTGTTTCGGGACCAGCACTGCTTTAAACAAAGGTTTAATACTGTTGACACTCACTTTGGTCTTTAAGCCAGTTGATAAGCCATTTTAAGGCCTTTTAATCAGTTTTCTTAAGTTCTTAAAGTTGAAAATTCATTTGTAATGGTCTAAGTAAATGTGTTTTGAATCTATGGTTTTAAGAATTTTCTAAACCGGCTTAATCTAATTATTTGTTTAAAAGTTGTTTTTAGGAATTGTCTAATACCTATTTTGGTCATGTATGAATAGACTAAGGACTTGTTAAGTATGCATTTGTTATTTTGTTTTGATCAAAAATCTGGTCATGGTCTTCATTTCTTAGAGTTTCATATAATGTTTACTTTTCTAACTTATATTTAGATAAGTAATAGTTGATTTAAGAGTTTGTAAATCTTAGCACAAGCTAATTGTGCTATAAGCTCAATCTATTTGAGCTGAGTTTGGATTTTAAAACTCATTTGCTAGCTCAAATCCTAGGCTGCAAAAAGTGCTACATTATCACAAAAAACCATAAACCTGATTAGTATAAACTGCCCTTTTTCAAAAGCCTTTTTCATAGCTTAAAAGTGTTCTAAAATTCTCAACTTTTGTTTTTCTAAGTAGCTTATAGGTTGAACTTAATCTGTTTTTAAGTTTTAAAGATTAGCTTAACGATTAAATAGCTTAAATATTAGCTTAAACTTGGCTTGATATGTGTGAAAACACACATCCATTTAATACCAAAAAATGAACCTAATATTCCAAAACATGATTAAAATGGCAAAGATATGTGTGTTTTTGTGTTTTGTGAGTGCAGGTACGGATAAGACAAAAATCATGAGAAAACCATCAAAAACGGGCAAACACGGACACGGGAAATGGAAGAGCACAAAAGAAGCCAGGAAATCAAGCCAAAGTCAAAAAGTCAAAGCCTTCAGTCAACTATGGTCAACAAATGTCAAACACTAAAGGACAAAAAATTCCAAAATTTTCAAATTCAGTTCCTTAAGTTTCAAAAGATTACACAAATGGTCCTTGAAGTCTAAATGGGCCCATTATCCCTAAAAACCTCACCCGGATCCAAAGCCCAAAACAAAAGCCCAATATCCAACCCATAAACCTTTTATAAAAATCCAGGGGCCATTTCTGCCATTATTGAAAGTCAATTTAAACAATTACAATTTTTTCTTTAAATAATGGACAAGGAATCATAGATTCGCCAATATCCCAACTACCCCCCATTTTTACCCATATTCAGTTAAAACAAAAAAATGGCGCCATGAACAATTACTGTTCATGCGTCTTCCCCAAATCACCCCACCACTCAAACCATGGGGCTTTTGCCAATTAAGGGACAAAATAGACAATTCAAGTACAAATGATTAATGTGGCAGGGTCATTACATCACAAGCCAATGTATTGGTCAATCCCTTAAAAAAAGAATGATTCGTGGAAAAGATGAACACATAGAGAAGTGGGTTTTTACATTGATTATACTCTCATAGAAAGCACAAGGTCACATCACACGGATTGCCACGCTGGCAATCCGTGTGATGTGACCTTGTGCTTTCTATGAGAGTATAATCAATGTAAAAACCCACTTCTCTTGTGCTTCCTCTTTTCCACGTAGCATTCTTTTGTTAGGGATTGACCAATAGCATTGCTTGGTGATGTAATGACCCTGCCACATCAATCATTTATACTTGAATTGTCTATTTTGTCCCTTAATTGGCAAAAGCCCCATGGTTTGAATGTGGGGTTGATTGGGGCCCATCCCCAAAACTATTATTAACAAACAAACCTCCCAAAAAAAAAATAACAAAAGACGCTTTGACTAGTAATTGTTCATGGCGCCATTTTTTTGTTTTAACTGAATATGGGTAAAAATGGGGGGTAAGTTTGGGATAATGGCAATCTAGGTCCTTGTCTTTATTTTAAGAAAAAGTGTAGTGTTAAATGACTTTCAATAATGGCAGAAATGGCCCCTGGATTTTTATAAAAGGTTTATGGGTTGGATATTGGGCTTTTGTTTTGGGCTTTGGATCCAGGTGAGGTTTTTAGGGATAATGGGCCCATTTAGACTTCAAGGACCATTTGTGTAATCTTTTGAAACTTAAAGGACTGAATTTGAAACTTTTGAAATTTTTGTCCTTTAGTGTTTGACTTTGGTTGTCCCATAGTTGACTGAGGAAGCTTTGACTTTTTGACTTGGGCTTGATTTCCTGGTTCTTTTGTGCTCTTCACATTTCCGTGTCCGTTGTTTTTTTGCCCGTTTTTAAAGTTTTCTCGTGATTTTTGTCTTATCTATACCTGCACACACAAAACATAAAAACACACATATCTTTGCCATTTTAATCATGTTTTTGGTATTTTAGGGTCATTTTTGGTATTAAATGGATGTGTCTTCTCACACATATCAAGCCACGTTTAAGCTAATATTTAAGCTATTTAATCGTTAAGCTAATCTTTAAAACTTAAAAACAGATTAAGTTCAACCTATAAGCTACTTAGAAAAACAAAAGTTGAGAATTTTAGAACACTTTTAAGCTATGAAAAAGGCTTTTGAAAAAGGGCAGTTTATACTAAAACAAGGTTTTTGGTTTTTTTTGTGATAATATAGCTTTTTGTAGCCTAGGATTTGAGCTAGCAAATGAGTTTTAAAATCCAAACTCAGCTCAAATAGATTGAGCTTATAGCACAATTAGCTTGTGCTAAGATTTACAAACTCTAAAATCAACTTTTACTTATCTAAATTTAAGTTAGAAAAGTAAACTTTTTTGAAACTTCTAAGAAATGAGACACATGACAGATTTTTGATCAAAACAAAATAGACAAATGCTGACTTAACAAGTCCTATTCTATTGCATACATGACCAAAATAGGGTATTAGACAAGTCCTAAAAACAACTTTTAAACAAAAATTAGATTTAAGCGGTTTAGAAAATTCTTAAAACCATAGATTCAAAACACATTTACTTAAGACCTTACAAATGAATTTTCAACTTTAAGAACTTAAGAAAACTGATTAAAAGGCCTTAAAATGGCTTATCAAACTTGGCTTAAAGACCAAAGTGAGGTCAAAGCAAGTATTACTTGGTTATTGTGCTTGTCCAAACACCCCTTTAAAATCTGAAATCTGATTTTTAAGCTAAATCAACTTAAACTAAGCCTGAAATTCTAAAGACAGATTAAGCAATTAGGTGTCTTAAGGACATATTTAAGCATAAACAACATATTCAGAATAAGCACTAAATCAAATAAGCATAAGCAATATGCAGTTTGACAAAGGCAAGCATTTAAATTAAAAGCATCCAAAAGAAAAATAAAAAACCAAAAACATTAATATGAAAGCATTAAAAGGGACATAATAAGCAAATCATACGCATTTATAAGCTGAATAAGCAACTCCATGTGGATCATCCATGACTTGAGCAGGTTAGGTCAAACTATTAGTGTTGATTATGTAATCAATTGCAATGAATGGGTTATGTGATTATATGTGTTTATACTGCGTTTTGTGGATTATGTGAGGGATTGGTAGTAAGTCTATTGAGGGTGTTCATTCAATGATAGATTGTATGGTGGTGTCGATTGGTTGAATTCATTTCGTTTTACTTTTTTGACAAGGAAATATTATTTTGTGATTTAAGCGTTTTAGTGATTTATCGTTGAAATGTATTATTACGTATAACGTGTATTTATGTGTTAGTAATGTTAGGTATGAATAGGTGTTAGTAGTTAGAATATGAATGAAATGTGAATTTCTATTTTTGGAAAGTTAGGTTAAAATAAAAATGAAAAGTTATTTATTTTAAAAGTCTAGTAAATTGCGTTTACGCAAAAATGTATACTCAAATAAGCTTAGGTTTTTATAAAAACTTAAGGTAATGGAAATAATTAAGTAATTAATAAATAACTAAATAAAATATATATAAAAAGGGGAAATCGGCCAAAAAAAGGAAGGAAAAGAAAAAAAGGAAAACAAATCTTACTCTAATTAAAATTGGTAAAAGATAATGTTTCCTAAACTTTTTGTAAACTCTATAATCAAAAACCCTTCTCCCCCTTGTTTTTAATTGTCCCAGCCGAATTTTATCAAAGGAGGAAGAAGAAATTTTTTTTTTTTCAAGTTTGGTGATTTTTGTGTTCAAGATTTGAAGATTTAAGGGTATATAATTATATCTTATTAGTTAATTTCATTAAAACATGTATAATTATTATGATGGATAATTAAGATTTCATAACATCTGTAATTAATGATATAATAAACATGTTATAATGATTAGGGTTTAATTAGGATCATATGGGTGTATTCGTTAGGGTTTAGATCGCGTTAGAATTTGATTTAGATTAGGGCAGAATTATGGACTGTGTTGTTTGGCTGATATCTCAATGATGGTAATAGCTTTTGTCAAGTTTCTGGTGCTTATGATGTTCTCAGAGAGTCTAGTTTCTAGAACATCTGGCCTCGAAGGTTTTTGAGGTTGGGAAGTCAGTCAAACGTTGGTTGCAAGAAAAGTTGTCAAAGCATGTGAATATGGGTCAGATTTTGGTTCATTTTACTAGGTATAAACCCTAATTAAATATTCTAATTTAGCTTCTCCCTTCGACAAGTGTTTTAGTTCTAGGTGTATATTAGAAATCCCCCAAAGGAGAGCTTCTGATTTGGAGTCTTAAGTATGGTTTTTAGGTCCAAACTTTTTAGTGTGCAAACAGATCCGAATTGGGACTGTTTTGAAGTAGATTTTTTAGGAGTGGATTTTGCAGTAAATGGTATTGGGAATCATGTGGTAGTTAATATACTTATAATTTGAACATAGGGTGATTTTTGGTATTGAATTATGGAGGTCGTTAAAGTAGAGGTTTTGAGTACGTATTAAGTCACGTTTAAAAATTCTTCAGTTTTGAACAAATTGTGATAACTAGTGAAACTAGTTAAACGAAGTGGTTAAAGTTGGTATGGTGTCGAGGGTGACATGGGTTAATTGAACACCTTAGACAGCCATCATATGATTTTACATGTCATAAGCTTTTGGCTTAGTATGCATGTAAAACACGATTTCTTTTGTTGTTAGATTTGTGGCTTGTTGTTGTGAAACTTTTTTGTTGGAATCTTTTTTGGATAGCTAAGCAAAGGTGAGTTTCATTAGCCCCTTTTTCTCATGTATTTTGGGGTTAGAATGATGCTTGTGTCGTGTTAAAATGCTTTTTAGCTTGCTGTTGTAGTTATGTGTATTAATTGGATCGTGGGCACGTTCCGTCTGTTGTGTTGCGATATGATATGTTTGGATTATGGATACCCAATATGCAAAACGAGGTGACGTTGTTTTTGTGACAGTGGTTAAGACTGCGTGAGCTAATTATGAGGCCATGTAGGCGCACATATGAATTTGGTATGATTGTGGATCGTGGGCACATTCGCCGTTGTGGTTAATTGGTGTCATGATTTTTTTGGTAATTGTAGCAGCTAATTAAAAGTTTATTTTGGGATATTGTTGTATGTCGTAAACCTATGATTCTCGCTTAACTTTATATTGACATTTTAAGCATAGGTTTTTTTAGTGTGCTTAATGGTGCTAAGATAGGAGCGAGTCGCAAAGTGGCTTGAAGAGACGTTTAGGATGCCTTGGAGTTTCTTTATCGATTTCGGTTTGAAATAACATGCGTTTGAATTGAATTGTTGGATTATGTTTTGATGTCATTTTATTGACGAGAACCTCTTTCTCATTTATAAAGAATACATAGGTTTTGGTATTAGGTTATGACAATTGTTGTCTTTGGCTTTTACTTTAGTTTTCCATTTTAGTATTTATATATAGACACATGTGTTGTGATGATATCCATTCTTGTTTACGCCTCGCTGTTTCGCGCATTGCGGGGTATTGTGGACATATTGGTATCAGAGCATTGGTTATAGAGAAGTGGTGGTTGAAGCTAGAATATAACTGGAGTCCTTCAAGTTGATGCATTTAGGGCTTAAGTGTTTTAATGTTATAATGCTATGCTTCCCCCTTTATTTTTGATGCTTATATATCTCGTATTTTGCTATGTTTGTCATTTTTTATTTTGGCCACCTACCATTATTGGAAAGATATGTATTACTTTATTGTAATTTTAGCTATGTTTTTCCCCCACCCGTAAGAAGTCTTGTTGGGGAACCATTTTCCCAACTGGACTTAAGCGTTATAAGGAGCCTCTTGTGGAACCGAAGGAGATAAGATAGTTGATGTTTTGTCGAATTCGCGTAATAGGGTTGGACCCATGGAGTCGGGTGATTCTTGCGGAGGCAAAGTCAAACCCAAGCGAGGCCCAGCATAAGTTTATCCTGTCCTTTACCCTGTCATGTTGTTATTGATTATTTCTTTCGATATTTTAGTATTTTTGGAATTGTGCGAGATTTTTTGTTACTTTATGTCGTTCCTTTTTCGATTTCAATTGATATAATGTAAGTAGTATTTGATGGTGGAATCTTTTATGTGTTAAGTGTGAGTGGTTTAAGAGTGCAATGTGGTATATGTGCTTATATCGTGAATTATGATTGATATGGAGTAATCTTGGAAGATAATGTACACATGTGAAAAGGAGGAACTTATTACTTATGGGTGGCTAATATATTATAAAGGCATCAACACATCGTAGACTTGTGACCATCGATTGCATTTTATTTGTGTTGTGTAAGGTGGTAGTGTTAATATGTTTTTTTATTGATATGTGTTCTTCCTTATAGGATGATGGGATGAGGTAGAGATATTATTCTCTTTACCCTAATTGGTTGATATGTTGAAGATTGAGTTGTTTTAGATAGTGTTTCCTTCTATCTCGTATTGCAAATACTAAGTATTTACTATTATAGAGGTTGTTCGTTTGCTCGGTTCTTTGTTCGGATTTCCTAAGTCTAAGCTTAGCATCCCTTCATCGTACTTTGTTAGTAAGGATACCTGATTTTCCTATTCAACGTCTCGATGTATATTGGTTTTCGTTAGTTCTTTCATTGCATTGATTACTCGTATGAGTATCAAAGGTTTCTTTTAAGCACTAATTGTTCCTAACATATTAGTGTGGAATCTTTACTACATTCTTTGTTATATTCCCTTGGTTTTTGGTAAAACCCTGTTGGCGACGTGTTAGTATCGATGCTTTTCGGTCTTGCTCTGTTTAATAGTTATTTATTTTGTAGACCTTACGTTTTATTTTGGGTAGTTACGTACTTGCAATGCGTTTTATTGTACGAGTTTGTATTGATTTTATTTTGAGTTTTGGTTCCTGTATTTTCTTTCGTTTTCAAACAAATCGAATTGTGTTAGAGTTATTTGTACGGTATTGTACGATCCCTGTTGATATTATGGTGTCATTTGGTTTGGAGTAACATATTTCATAATTAATGTCTAATTATAAAAAACTTTTGGAAGGTATTGTGTTTGTGTTTGAGAAAAAAAAACTGTGTGTTTAAAAATGATCTTTGTAAAAAAGAATATGTTTAATTTGGTCGATACAAAATAGGATATGAAAATTTTTATGGGGTTATAATAAATTTTATTTTATTATAAAATGTCGGGGGTTTAAAGTGATCAATTAGTGGTTAATGTACGATATACCTTTAGATAACAATCTCTAGATTTTTTTATGACAACCAGAATGAATTTTTCAAAGATTACATTTAAGACAATTTTATTATTATTTAAAATGATTTTTTTACTTAAAGTAACTTTCTTAATATATTTGATTTTTATAAAACATTATTTAATTTGGTCTTTTCGAAGTAAAGTCGATGAATAAGGCATTATAGAATTTCCCGTCTTTCGTATTGATATTTTTTTATGTGTTCATTTTTTATGGTACGTATCGATGATTTTCTTTTCGTCTGCGATTTTCACTCGGTTGCATATACGTATCCTTTCTTTCAAAGCGATTCTTATGTCATTTGATTCTACGTTCTATTGCTATGTGGAATCTTTATATACATTTCTAGCTTGGACTCGATATTCGTTGTTATCCTATTCGATGTTCGTTAACCTTGGAGTTCGTTGGATACCGTTGAGTGTGGAAGCTTTGTGTGTTGTGGAATGGACCGGTTGTCCAAGAGAAGTTTGGATAGTAGTCATGAGAAGGTAGTAGGATACCGTTGTGAAGGTGATGACGATACTTCGGGGTTCATGGTGAACGTACTCAAGGAGTCATGAAAACCTTATATGAAACAACTAAGGTAGGTGAATCGATAATTGAGTATATTTCCCGTCGTACGAGGACCTTTAGTTGATGTGTTTCCGGAGATTGTCCAATGACACGCAATGACAAGTTGGAGTTGTCGGTAGACTTAGTTCCTAAGAGTGGAAACCCCGCCAAGTTCGTGAAGTCTCCATATCGTCTAGCACCTTTGGAACTGCAAGAATTGTCTGAACAACTTCAAGAGTTGCAAGACGAAGGTTTCATATGACCTAGTCATTTTCCGTGAGGAGCACCAGTGTTGTTTGTTAAGAAGAGGAGCATGGAGTTCATTTGAAGTTAAAGCTGGAATTACTGAGGAAGGAGAAGTTGTATGCTAAGGTTACTAGTGTGAGGCAGTAAAGAATTGGGGAAGTACTACGACACTCATCCGTGATATGATTATTCTTTAGGATTGGCAGGTACTTACTAACGTTTTCATAGCAAAACTTTTGAATATTGTTAAACCTATTACTTCCCTAACTGAGAGGGATCAGAAGTATGAGTGGGGCGAGATTGTGTGTTTTATATACTTGTAAAATATACCACAATATAATAATATTCCAAAGAGCAATTAAGAAAATTACCAAGTTACATTTAGTAAAATCCACTCTCAAAAATATATATAATATAATATATAATACGTATACTTAACCGGGAAGAATGATCACCCGGGTCATTTCCCCAACGACTTGTGCAATTGAAACCTCGTTTAAGCTTGGATTATAATTTGAATGAGAAAATAGATGATTTGATTATCTATGACTATCAAATAAAAGCAACAATTAAAAATTAACAATTAAAAGCAATTAAACACTTAAACAAATAACGGGAAACAAGTAAAACGCGAAAATTAAGCAAGTATACTAAGTTGTAACCCTAAAAATGCAAACTAAGTTTCTAAACCTAAATTAGGACAAAAGAAAATTTTAAGAAAAAGAAAAATATTTTTTTGATTATTTTTGAATTTTTTAATGAATTAAAAAATAATTAAATTTAATTAAATTCAAAAATAAAAAATAGCAAATAATTGAAATTATATTTTTTCCTAGATAAAATAAAGAAAAAGAAAATTTTAGAAAAAGGAATCACTATTTTTGACTTTATAGATTTTAAGATACGAATTTTCTAAAATTTAAACTAATTAAAAGCTTAAAAAATAACAATGACATTAAAATATAAAAAACACCTAAAAATTTTATAAAAATTATACTAAAAAGAGAAAATGATAAGAAATTTTATAAAAATAAAAGCCCTAATTTTTACTTTTTAATTAAAGTCTAATTAAACTAATTAAAAACTAAACCTAATTATTTAATTAAAATTATTAAACTAACAAAGACTTAACTGAGGACTAATGGATTTAGTCCTTAAAGGACTAACAGTGTAAACTAAAAGGACTAACGAAGAAAACTAATAAAACTTTAAAGTTTCACTACTTACCCTGAGGCCACCTGAGTGCAGCACTGGGTCCTTTTAAGCCAAATAATAAGGTGGATGGATTTCAAAAATGCTTATTCATGAAAAAAAATTTTTAAACCAAAGCTGTAGAACAAGTTGGAGTGGAAAATTTTAATAAAAGGAACTTGAGCTGAAAACCACAAATAAGCTCAAAAAGAGCTTATTTATAAGCTGTTTACAGTGAATGGGTGTTTCCCTTTGATTTTACTTTATAAACTGCATTAAGCTCAAATGAAGCTCAATTTTGAAAACAAAAGAAGATTTAGAAAGCTGATAATGTGTTTACTATATTTTGAAAGGAGATTATATGGCTTAAAAATTCTAGAACCTATCTGAAATTGACTAGAAAAGTAGCAAACTCGGGAATAAGCCAAAAAAGCTGAAAAACTAAATAAGCTCAAATGCTTAATAAGTAAATTCAGATCCTGAGCTTATGCAGGCTTATCAAACTACTTATGAGCTATTAATTTAAATAATAAAACCTAATTTTCTAAGCTAGAATTTGATATTTAAAAGCTAATTAAATCTACCTACTGTTTTTGGTCTTTTTGGTCTTTTAGTGACTTTTAAGCTAAAATGTACTAAGTAAAATAAGCTAGAAGAATGAAAGTTAAGCCCTTATCTATATTAATGTTACTTCTTAATATAAGTATAAGAAAAATGGAACTCTAAATCCTAATATTAAAAGCTAAAAACTAAGCTTAAAAGTGATAGCAGGAACATCTTAGTTCCTGTTGATGCACTTGACACAAGTAAAAAATCAATAGTGCAGGTTACCTTGAGGGAAAGCCTGCACTAAGACACTCTTAGTGAGTGAATACAAACACAATGCAAACACTAACAAAGCTCAAAGAGCATAAGGTATCAATAATTAAGCTATATAATAAAACTCAAAACTACTAAGTACCTGGCAGCTAAAACACAATTTTTAACTCCTCATTTGATCAAATCTCACATCTTACTTTTGAAAACTCATTTTTAACTAATCTCTAATGAATTAACAACTGACTTAAGTAAAAACCAAGACTCACTTTGACTATTTGAGGTCAAAGTGAGTTATGCCAAACACTCCTTTATACACTTGACAGTTTTGAAAAAGCTTTATAAAATGAAATCTACTTAACAAAACTACAAACCAAATATTTATTAGCTTAAAACAAACATAATAAACATGATCCAACAGCCTAATAAGCAATAATCAAAGTTTTACACTATTTTCTTCTTTTATGAGTTTTTATGACAGAAATGAAACATCAAGAGTACAGATTATAAGGATAGTAAAAGATGAAAACAATTTATATCACAAAATAAGCACTAAGAGAATTATTAAGTGATTCTAATAAGTAAATAGATAAGCAACTAAGCAATTTAACTAATAAGCATTTAACTAACTAGATATTTAAAAGACAAAAGGAAAATAAAGGAAACTTACTCAATCCTCTAGCTGAACAAGAGGACCCAATGAAAGGCAGCTACAAGCTCTCCTAGCTTATAAATAAGCTAGGAGTTAAGTCCTTGGAGATCCTTCCTTTTTAGATCTCCCTTTCCAAAAGCTTACAATCCTTTACAGGTCCAAGGTAATAAATAAGGTATTTTAAAGTGCGTTTTAGAGTAAAAAGTATGATTAAGGTTGGTTAAGCTCTATCATGAGTTATAGATCTGAAGAGCTGAAATTTAAGCTTAATAAGTCGCTTATTGTGACGATTTTAGCTTATGAGTTGTTAAAGAGATTAAGAAAATTTAAAAGCAAACACAGCCATTTATTTAATCTAAAAGCTTTGATTACATTATATAAAAAGAGGATTACAACTGCATTAAAAGAAAACAAAATTACAATAAGCAAAATTCTTTAAAGATTATCTAGGTGAAATAAGCTAGAAAAAAAGAAAAGATGCTTGTGTGTGTGAGCTGAGGTCCTATTTATAGCACAAAGTGAAGCTCTCTCTGGCCCTTGAGTCTTGAACGCTCCTCTTTATCTCATTCCCTTCAATCTCTCCAATCATTGGATCTTACTGTTGAGCAGTTGGTCACTAAATGAAATCACACAGGATTGCCAAGCTGGCAATCCGTTTGAGGCTCATTTGTGCTTGTTGTGTGAGTGTATTTAGCGCAAAACCCACATCCTTGTGTGCTTTCCTTGCTCTGACGTGGCTTGATCATGAGAGTGAGCTAATAAGAGCTAGTGATTAAACTGATCTATCCCTGCCATATTGATGTAGACCTTATAAATTGACAATGAGCCCTCAATTTCCATTTGCCTCTCTTTTACCATGATGGCTGAATGAGGAAGAAAGGTGTTATAGTAAACACCTTTGGCGCCCAATTTTCTAACTGAAAAGAGTAATTCATTTTAAACTTTGTAAAATTGCAAAACCAGCCCCTTTCTTTTGTTTTCTCAATTGTAGTGTAAAAAGAACTTTCATAATTGGCAGGATCAGCCCTTGTGGTTTCATAAAAAGATAATGGGCTAGGTATTTGGGCTTATGGTTTTGGGCTTAAAGGCACAATAAGGGTTTAGGGACCATTTGTAGATTTTAAGGAAAGTTGAGGGACTGAAATGGATATTTTGAGGTTTTGTCCTTTTGTGTTTTGACTTTTGTTGACCATGGTTTGACTTTCCTTTGACTGTTCGACTGAGGATTGACTTTTTCTTTGGGCTTTGCTTCGGCTGTGGTACACTCTTCCGTTCTCGTGTCCGTGCTTTGCCCGTTTTTTGACGGTTTTCTTGTGATTTTTGATATATCCGTATCATGTACTCATAAAACACATATACAAGCATATGTTGCACTTTTTGGTCTGTTTTGGGCTTATTTGAGGCCATTTTAGGTTTTAGGCATAAATGGATATGTGTATTCTACACTTATCAAAATTCCCCAAACTAAACGATTGTGTGTCCTCACGCAATATCACATGCCTTATAACCAAATACCTCGAAAATTCCCCAAACTAAACCTTTGAAAAGTAGCAAAGATTTTTGTTGAGAGAATTAAGAGATCACAAGTTATAAAACACCCGATTTCCCATTTTCAAAGATTTTTCTCTTTTTATGATTTTTCTTGATAATTAACTACCTAACTACAACTTATTTGTGTTGACATAATGTATTGTTTTCATTACCTCATTGGTAATTTTTAGGATCATAGAACAAAAAGCACAATTAAGTGTCTAAAAGATAACTTCATCATCCCTGATTTTTTCACTTTTCCCATGCTAAGCTTAAAAACAAGATCATTGTTAATTACAAGTCATGACACTAATACTACTCATAAATACTAATTGTGTACTTACTTTTCCTCCCGCAAATCCTACTTTTGTATCTCAAGATTTTACTTAAGTCATATACCCGAAGGCTCTTTAAGACTTGTTTCGATACTTATTAATTCCAAAAATAAAGCGTAATGGTAAGAACGCAATAATTAGCTCCTAGCCCTTTTCAAAAGATCAAATGTTATCAAGATAACCTATGATCTCGCTCAACTTTATGTTGACGTTTAAGCATCATTTTCCAGTGAGCTTATGGTGCTAAGAATAGAGTGAAGGGCTTAGAAGGAGACCTTAGGGATGCATGGATTTCTTTTATACTTTCTGTTTGAATAAATACATTTGCATGAACTATTTTTATTTTGTTTTGCATGTCATTTATTGACGAGACCTCTTTCTCATTAATAAAGACACCTTTAAGTTTTGAGTATTGTTATGACACTTTGTATCTTTGCTTTACTTTAGTTTTCATTTTAGTATTCTCTATATAGACACCATGTGTTGTGATGATATCCATTCTTGTTTACGCCTCGCGTTTCCTCCTTGGCGGGGTGTGACAATATAGTTGGTGAGGGTTGAACATCACCTGGATTTAGATCCCAAGTATTATTTTGGGGTTCAACTAGATTAAAGTGATCAGCTGATTCTGTTTGATCAGGTTCATTGAGAGCTGGGTGATTATCAGCCTTAGTGAACTTAAGAGGATCTTCAGAGGTGACAGAGACCAGAAGAAAGGGTGATTCAGAGGGTTTGGTGTTTTCATATGTAGGAATGTAGGGAAATACTCAGTATTGCCAGGGCATTGAGTAACTTCACTCTTTGGTTTAAATAATTCATCATCTGGAAAGGATTTGTTTTCATTAAAGTTGATTGCATCACCTTCTGTGCTGGATTAAGAAATGACTTCATCATCTTCACTGAATGTAACATGTACTGTTTCTTCCATTTCTTGTCTTTTGATGTTGAACACCTGAAAGTTTTATCTACTAAAGAGTAGCCAAGAAAGAATCCATCATTAGCTTTTTCATTAAACTTTCCCAAATGGTCCTTGTGATTGTGAATATGAACATGACACCCAAACACATGAAAAAAGCTGATATCATGAATCTTCCTTGTGAGAACACGATCATATGAATGTCTTAACCATGCCTTTTCATAATGATGGATCAATTTTATGTAGCAGGCAGTGTTGACAGCCTCTCCCCAAAACTGTTTAGGGAGTTTTACACTATTTAGCATAGTTCTAGCTGCTTCAATTAGTGTTCTATTTCTTCTTTCAGCAACACTATTTTGTTTAGGGGTACACGGAAAAGAGAAGTTCTGAGGTATACCATCACAAAATTCTTCTAGTTTTTTGTTTCTAAACTATGTTCGATTATCACTTCTCAGCTCCTTCACCCTTACTTCATTAAGGTTTTCTATCTTTTTGATCAAAGACATGATACATCACTGCATCACGCTTTTTCTTAAGGCAAAAATACCTAGGTGGACCATGAGTACGCACTACAATGACAAGAGTTAATTTTTTTGTGGTAGAGGTTTGGGGTTAATAGGTCCAAACAAATCCATGTGGAGGAGATGTAAAGACTTGTTGATGGAAAATGATCTTTTTGTTTTGAATGATGCTTTATGATGCTTCCCTTTCTCACAAGCTGAATAGTTTTTGTCCTTAAAGAAGGTTAAAGATGGAAGACCAGAGACAAGGTTGTGTTTTGTAAGGTTTTTTATGTTCTTGAAGTTGAGGTGAGAGAGTCTCTTATTGAGCCAGACCAAGATAATGCTTGGGAGGCCTTGCAAACGAAACATCCGCCATGTGCTTTCCTTTATTGAAAGATGACATATCAATGACATAGACATCTCTTCTTCTGGGAGAAATGAGGATAACTTCATCATTTTGGTTGTAAATGGTTCCTTGAGTTTTGGTAAACAGAACTTTGTAGTTGGCATCACACAGCTAACTGATGCTGATCAAGTTATTTTTTAAACCATTCACATCAGCAACCCTGGTAAAGGTGATTCCATTACAATTTACTGAGCCATACCCTTCTATGTCTCTTGAAGAATCATCTACAAAAACCACTTTAGGACCTGACTCCTTTGAATATTTGTGCAAATATTGTTTAATCCCTTTCATGTGTCTACAACAGCCACTATTTAGATACCATACATTCCTCTTGATGTAATCTTGCACAAATATTTTCACATGGATTAGTTCCTTTTATGACCCAACTTTTAGTGGGTTCTGATTGCTTGTTGTCAATCTTTGGTCTCTTGAAGTTGGGTGTTTCTGTTGGACATCAATGGTCATGTGCACTACAACCACATACTTCACACCTATGGTAGAACTCACAGTGGTCAGAGTGATGGTTATTAAATCCATAGTATTTACACTCTTTGAAAGGCTTTAGAATCATGGAAGCCTTTATTGGTGAGGGTTTTAGAGGATCGTTAGCTTACTTAACATTTTCTTAACAGCAGCATGTTCTAGGTGTTATTTGTCATGGTTTAATGGATCCACAGTAAGCCTTGAGTTTGAGTAGTAATCATCAGAGAGATGATTCTTAAACATATAGTGCTTACATGGTCCAAACTAGGTCTTTTGCTTGGTATATTTAGAACTACTTAGCTGGGAGCTTGATGAAGGGGTGCCTGAAGGGATCTTAATTTGCCTTTGAGACCCTTTACCTCTTCCATTAGAGTTAGAAGAAGTTGCTCAGTGGATGAGTCAGCCTTTTGTTAGAGCAAGGTTTAGGAACAGTGGGAGATTTCTCTATCTTTTTCTTCATGACATATGCGGGTGACACTTTAACAGATGGTCTAGTCTTCCTGGGGATAAGAGTGTCAAGAGTAAGGTCAGCCATGTTAAGGGTCAAGTTAGACAAAGAAATAATACTCTCTGAAGTGCCAGATAGTGCTGCTCCTATTAGCTTGGGAAGAGGTGGAAGAGGTTCCTAAGAGTCACATTTAGACTCTGAGTCAGAGGTGATCTCAGGTGCAAGCATAGATGGGGATTCATCAGCTTTAGTAAAAACAACCTCTTTGGAGGAGATTTTCTCTTTCCTTCTACCTTTCCCACCCAGAGCTTTGATAATATTTCCAGGTACTTGCTCAGAGAGCATTTAGTCTAGGGTGACTTTACTACATGTCTATTTGTCAATTAATTTTTTTAGGTTAATGATCTCACCCTTTAGATATTCATTTTCTAGTTTTACTTTAATTACTTCATTTTGAAGTGATCAATTAACGGACATAGTGTTTTTAAGGTTAGATAGTTCAAACTTATGTAAGGATATTTCTTGTTTAATTCGATTAAATATGTTAACCAAGTTTTTCCTTTGATCCTCCATATAGTGAAGGTCAACATGAGTATAATCTCAAACATGTTTCCTTTTATCATCGTCAGTCATAGACAAGAGTCTATGTACCTTTTTCATGGTAATGTCAACCCAGTGGCTTGGATGAAAGTTTAGAGATTGACGAAATAGTCAATATTAAGGAATCTAGGAACCATCCATTAGAAAATGTCATAGGAAACCTTAACCAAAGAACCCTTAGATCACAAGCCCAAAACCAAAGTAACTTCTTTTGTTTTATATCAACTATAGAACCTAAGAATGTGAATGAAGCCTTAACGGATGATAGTTGGATAGTCGCTATGCAAGAAGAATTAAATCAATTCATTGCTAACGACGTTTGGGAGTTAGTTCCACAACCTAGGAATATGACAATTATAGGAACTAAGTGGGTGTTTAGAAATAAGTTAGACGAGAACGGTATTGTTTCTCGAAATAAGGCTAGGTTAGTTGCTCAAGGCTATAATCAACAAGAGGGCATCGATTATGATGAAACTTATGCCCCAGTTGCTAGACTTGAGTCAATTAGGATACTATTAGCTTATGCTTGTGCTTTAGACTTTAAACTATTCCAAATGGATGTAAAAAGTGCATTCCTGAACGGTTTTATCAATGAGGAGGTATACGTGGCACAACCTCCAGGATTCATTGACTTTGAAAAACCAGATCATGTTTATAAACTAAAGAAAGCTCTGTATGGTCTTAAACAAGCACCCAAAGCTTGGTATGATAGATTAAAAGCTTTCCTTATTAAACATGAATATAAAATAGGAATGGTAGATAACACTCTTTTTACTAAGAAGAGAAGTTCAAACCTCATCATCGTTCAAATATATGTCGATGACATCATATTCGGTTTGACTTGTCAAGACATGTGTGATGAATTTGCCAAAATCATGCATGACGAGTTCGAGATGAGCATGATGGGTGAACTTAACTTCTTCCTTGGACTACAAATAAAACAAATGGAAGATGGTATTTTCTTTAATCAATCTAAATATATTAAATAAATGCTTAAGAAATTTGGCTTAGAAGAATCTAAACCGATGAAAACCCCCCATGTCCTCCGATACCAAACTCACGAAAGACAAAGAGTATGAGTCGGTAGATAGTACCAAGTATCGAGGCATGATAGGTAGTTTATTATACCTAACGACAAGTAGGTCCGATATCATATTTAGTGTCTACCTTTGTGCCCGCTTCTAAGAGGCTCCCAAAACCTCTCACCTTGAAGTGGTTAAATGTATCTTTCGATACATTAAAGGCACTACATACTTAGGATTATGGTATCCTAAGGGTACCAGCATAGAAACTGTAGTATATGCCGACTCTGATCATGCGGGAGATTATGTGGATCGAAAGAGCACTAGCGGTATTTGTACGTTCGTGGGATGTTGTTTGACATCTTGGTTCTCGAAGAAACAAACCGCTCTTGCTATATCCACTACCGAAGCCGAATACATAAGCGCCGGAAAGGCATGTCAACAAGCACTATGGATGAAACAAGCTCTTATTGACTACGACGTTCGACTCGACGACGTCCCGATCATGTGCGACAATAAAGGAACGATTGACCTTAGCAAAAACCCGGTGCAACATTCTCGAACCAAACACATCAAAATTCGTCACCACTTTCTTCGTGATAATATCCAGAAAGGACATATCTCAATCGAAAAAGTGTCGTCCGTCGACAACATCGCCGACATTCTTACGAAACCCCTTAAACGTGAATCGTTTAACTATCTACGTCTTGGTTTAGAATGATAGAACGCATTCCATAAATCATATTAGTCTGATTCTCCTTCTTCTGTCTCAATTCTAGTCCGTGTTCCATTCCGTGTCGTGACAACTTGAATACTTCATCCGAAGTACTTTAAGCATTTTTAATTGGTGAAATGAAAATTAAAATGTCACTCCTCTTCGTAAAATTTTCATCAAAAACTGAGTCCAAAACCCTTCAATGAGGGCGGCCCCCATACCATAGGCGGCCCCTAATATATTTGGGACCGCCAGAAGTTATGGGACCGCCATCAGCAGACTCTAAAACTTGAACACTTAACTAAAAAATTTCAAAACACAAAAACAAACACCCCCTTTCATATCTGCAAGTGACGAACACGACTCAAACAACCAAAAAACTTAAAATCACCCATTAAAACACAAATTGAAAAAAAATCAACACCTATAATCATTCACAACATCTTAAAGATCATCAATTATAAGTCATTTCATCCATTTTCTTTCAATTTGAGTCAAGGGTTTATGATGAACATAAAAATTAAAATTAGGGATTTTCATTTTTCTTTTAATTTTGTACAATTAAGACTACTAGGATACAATGTATAACTAATATGCTTCCCGTAGACATAGGATTTGTATACATTAGTGAATTTGATGAAAAATTGATTTCAAACCAAAACCCCAAATTTATTCTCAAAATTACTCACGTTAGGAACATAATGAAATTGTGGTTATGCATTGTCAATATAACTTAAAAACGTTTTCAAACACATGCATAATGATCTCATGAACAGAGGTCGAGAAACATAATTCATATATATTTTCGACATGTTTGGATGAGTAAAATCAAACTAATGAGCGTTTGGATTAACTCTTAAGATTTTAATTTTTAGGTCGAGTTAAACGTTACTCCACATTTGTCACATTTAGGCACACACTAGAAACAATGTGCATAAAAAATTACAAGTAAGCGGTAATAAAATGTGATTTTGCTTTTGTTTTAGGAAATCATGCCTCGTAAGTCATCCGAAGATCACAAAAATACAAGAGCCTATATGCCAATAATATCACATGAATACCATACACCCCTAAAAGAAAAACTAAGAAACCTTGAAAGTCGTTACATTCATGAGGGTCGGGTGGTTTTTGATAACTTTGCGGATCTAAATTATGTTCGGTCTATCTTCAGCTTTGTCGAGTTTGAGTGTCTCCTTGAAATTAGTGACCAAATCTGTACTCGGTTCATTCTTGAGTTTTATAGTCAATATCAAATCAATTATTCCGATGAAGGTGAAATGTTCATCGAATTTGTGATTCAAAACCAATTCTTTTCTTACTCTCTTCAAGAATTTGCTCAAATTCTTGACATACCTTGCGAGGGTGTATGCGTCTTTAATGATAAATGGTCACTTGATGAGTTGGCATATGGTGTCCCTACGGATGGTCCATATCAAACCAACCCTCCTTCTCCTGATGACATCATTTCGTCTATTCGAATAGATAGAGAAGGTCAAGTCTGTCGCATCCGTCATGAGGAAGAAATTGATGTTCTTGAATATTAAGTTCTAACTCGTGAAATTGAGCCAACCTTAAAGCCCTTGGAAGAGATTATTCAGGAAAATGTCTTTTGTCTGGGGGTAATCGGGATCATGTTCCCGTGTGTCTTTGTTACATGCTTTATTGTGTTGTACACTCCGAAAAGTTCAACCTTGCCTATTTCATGGCAAAACGAATAGAGTGGGTCACTAAACAAAAGCGGTTGATCTTACCCTATGGTATGTTATTGACCCATTTGTTTAAAGTCATCATGAATGAAAATCCTAAATTGAACAATGAGTCTTATGTCTTGTACGATCGTGTCATGAATCCTCTTGCCGCTCAATAAGTGCAAAAGCCTAGAAAGGATTGTGGCACGAGAAGAGGTCGTCACTCCACTTCTTCTTCTTTTACCTTTGACCAACCCTCTTCTTCTCATCTTAACGATGATGATGATGGAAATGGCGAAGGGACCTCGCGTGCAAGCACTCCTTCCCTCATTCGTTATGTCAATTCGTTAACCAATCAAGTTCCTCAAGTTTTTCAAAACCACCTAACATTGACCCTTACTTGGAACCCTTTTACACTCGTCAAACTGAAATCATCAACCGTCAAGTTCAGATTCAAGACCAACAACGTGGTGGATTAAGGTCAATCGGGAAAGGCCTTAGAAATTTGTGGAGAAATATCAAAAAGTGAACAATATGGAGATGTGATTTATGACATTATTAATTATATTACTTATTACTCTACAAATCTTAAGTACTTAAACTTATATTATTTAGTGATAACTTAGTATGTAGTACGGGCAACGTAATTTGCCTTGGATGATCTTTTAATTTTATCATCTTATACACTTGTTTTCATGGTACTTGACACACTCTAATTACCTCTATGATGATATGTGTTAATACAAATAATGTCTAAAAATGTTATATATATTTTTTGACCTCTCGATGTTTTGATAATAACAAAATGTGAAAACGTTTACGATAAAATTAAACGTTTATAAATTACTAATCGTAAAATTGCATTTCTAAGATTAATCACTTAAGGTATGGATAAACAAATCATTAAACATGATTAGTGATCAAGAAAATATTTTTTGTCCTAAACCTTACATTTTTACAAAATTGTTTTTTACAAAAATATAAACACAAAATAATTATTTATAAAAGAAATGTTTGATTAAATTAATTAATTTGAAATCAGATTTTTCCCCCCAAAACGGAAGGTTCTAAAACAGATAGCACATTCCCCACAAAAAGACAAAAAAATGGAGCGTATTCTATGGCGGCCCCCTTATAGGCCTGGCGGCCCCCTTATATATTAGGGACCGCCAGGACCGCCGCCAGTACAACAACTCTTTTTGTCTCCTATAAATACTGGGCCACCCCATCTGAAAAACAGAACCTCTTGCCACGAATTTTTTCATATATGTTATTCTCTCTTCTTCCTTTCTTTCTAAAACACATATCTTGATCACTAACATATCTTGATCTTGTTTTCAATTGATTAGTTCTTTCTTCCTCCCTTCTTCTTCTTCTAATCAAGTGCAAGAGAAGAACAATCGTATTCTTCTACATACGATTTGTTATCAAGTAATCTTTCTCTTCCTCCTCAAGATCACATATCTTCATTACATTTACTTTGTGTTGTTGTGTAAATTGGATTGAGTGTAGATCCAATAGTGTAAATTGTGTATTGGTGTAATTTGGATTGTGTGTCAATCCAAGGGTATATATATCTTGAGAGTGTATAAAGACTTTGTGAAGTCTTAGATTAGTTCTAGCTAAGATTAGGACTCGACATCGAGCTTAGTGTTGGAAAAGAAAGTAAGCGAGGTGTTGACATAGTGAAATCTTGAGTGGAGTACTCGGGGAGTGGAGTAGGAACGAAGAGGTGCTTCGTTGCCGAACCACTATAAATCTTGATGTCTTGGTTTGATCGTTTCTTTCTCTATCTCTTTATTGTTATTTCTTACTTAGTTCATTATATTAGATATTTTAGTTGTGATTCATATTATTGATTGATTGCATATAACTCGAATCTAACAATTTTCTAAGAAAAGTTTTAAAACGACAAATTAACCAGTAAACTATTCAACCCCCCTTTCTAGTTTCCTACAATTGGTATCAGGAGCAAGATCACTCAAGATCTTTAAAATATATTATATTTTAAAGCTTGGATCGATCTATGGATTCTGACAAATATCTAGAAGGGCAATC